>JAVTVY010045131.1:0-20033 GCA_036873755.1 Hanleya hanleyi | reverse complement strand
ATCGATGCCGCAACATTGTTGCCGAACATTGGCGAAAGGGAGACCTTTGACCTTTTGACCAGGATGTGAACTTTGGCCTTTTGACCCGCGGACTTCCGGTGATGCCGCGCAGGCGTGCGGCCGGATAACCGGCGCGCGCTGCGGCCGGGCCGGGCCGGGCCTCACGCAGACCGGAAGTGACGTCATACACCTGCGCACACCCTTGATGGAAAAAACTCAGAACCAAGTCAGTACCTGCATTCCATACAGTCAGAAGAGGTCAAAATACTCGCTTCTGATTGGCTGTCAAAGGTCACGATATGCAAATTTTTGAGGTCAAATGTCAGTAAGCTATTTAACACTCTTTCTATACACGCAGACCGAAAGTGACGTCACACACTTGCGCAGACCCAACAAACCACGTGACCTGCGCAGCAGAATGTTGAAAACGAACGACACACTAGTCCAGGCGGATGCTCCCTCACATATGCTTCACATTGATACCTCACTCGACTCCATCGGACCACTAGTGGCTTACCTAGACACCAAAACGTCTATTTCCATACCCTTTTCCCGTAATTCCCTGTCTGCGCATGCGCAGAATGTTGAAAACGAACGACACACTAGACCAGGCGGTTGCTCCCTCACGAGAGCTACAAAATAAGACCTCACACGACACCATAGGATCGTTATGGGCTCACCTAGACCCCAAAACGTCTATTTCCATACCCTTTTCCCACAATTCCCTGTCTGCGCATGCGCAGAATGTTGACAACGAACGATACACTAGTCCAGGTGGATGCTCCCTCACGAATGCTTCACAGTGATACCTCATACGACTCCATCGGACCAATAGCGGCCCACCTAGACCCCAAAACGTCTATTTCCGTACCCTTTCTCCACAATTTCCTGTCTGCGCATGCGCAGAATGCTGACAACGAACGATACACCAGTCCAGATGGATGCTCCCTCACGAGAGCTTCAAAATAAGACCTCATTCGATCCAAGCGACCCACTAGTGACCCACCTAGATCCCAAAACGTCTATTTCCATACACATTTTCTACTGCGCATGCGCAAAATGACGTCAGTTCCACGTCCCACCCAGCCCGCTGAATACTCCCTCACGTATGCTTCACATTGATACCTAATCGTTCCACCAGCGGTCCCTACAGATTGCCGAATATTCTCACGAAAACCCACGTATTTGTTGCGGACGTCACCGAAAAAAAACACCCACATACAACTCACCACAGGCAGTCGCCCCTCAAGACTCTCATACATTAAAAAAAACAATTTAACATTCTCAGCATTCTTAAAAACGCTAATAGTTATTAATCTCTGGTCCAGTGTTGTATTTCTAAAATGATATTAATTATAGTCCATCATATATATTGCATAAATGACCTGAAAGTTGTACTCCAGTCAATGCAGTAAAATGGTACATGTATTCTTGTAGCGATAAAGGTATTTCATACACCAATTATTAACTTTAAGATAAGATAACTCTCCCTTGTCAAACATGAATTATCCCCCCCTCATATGTAAATGAACATTACACCCTTATGTTTTAGATATAACACTTGTGATAATATTTTCGCACATGATAGCCTGCAAGCTTTATCCCATACAAGTTACATTGTTTATATTATATCCTTCATGTCTAACAATCAACTGAGCTGTTCATTCTGGAACATTCACGGTCTCAGCAAAGATAAGTTAGAGAATACAGACTTTCTTAAATGTGTCAATAAATTCAGTCTGATAGGGCTTGTAGAAACTTGGCGACCAGACGATTTCCAACTTTCTCTTCCTGGGTATGAATGCAAATTCTTTAATGACGCTCCACGAGTTAAAGATAGCACACGTGGGGGTATAGCATTTTTTTATAGATCAAGTCTTACTGTAAATATTGTATATACATCTGATATCATGGTGTGGGCCAAGATCTCGAAAGATTCTATAAGTACAAGTGATGATATATACATGGGTATTATATATATACGTCCAAATAACTCCCCATACTGGAAAGCATTTCCCAAAGAAAGGGACCCATTTCAAGAGGTTGACCAGATGGTCGACTTCTATTCTACAAAAGGAATGATCATGCTTGGTGGAGACTTCAATGCTCGAGTGGGTACTGTACAGGAACTTATTAACAATGATGGTGTAGATTTTCACCCACATATACCTGATACATATTTTAATGTAATAACGTCAAATAGAAATAATCAAGATGTAAAAGTGGATACCTTTGGTCGGAAACTCCTTGATCTGAGCCTAGCTCATAAACTAATATTTTTGAATGGTAGAATGGTTGGTGACAGACTTGGCAAATTTACATGTCATACATATAATGGACGCAGTGCTGTAGACTACACTTGTGCAACTGAATCTTTATACCAATACATCAAATATTTTCATATATATCCTTTAACACCACTGTCTGACCATTGTCAACAAGCTGTATATCTCAATCTATTTATAAATCAACCTACAATTCAAACTAAACATAATCAAAAATTTCAAAAAATTAAATTTAAAAGAAAATGGACCAAAAATAGTGAGGGTTATATCCTAAACACTTACAGTATGCCTGGAATACAAATGCAGCTTAATAATTTTATGATGACATCATACAGGAAAAGTAATGCAGAGGTTGACAAATGTGTTGATGACTTCACACAAATCCTACACACTTTTAATTGTCATGCCACTGTTGTAGTAAAATCTAATAAGACCTCACAAAAGAACAAATGGCACGACAAAGAATGCAAACAAGCTCAGAATAACATGAAAAAAGGCTATAGTAATTACAATTCTAACCAAACTGATGTAACCAGACTAAACTACCATATATTAAAAAAGAATTATAAAAAACTTATTCGCTCAAAAAACAAGATTATCATCTGATTCATCTAAGTACTGGAAAATCATCAAAACATTAAGTGATCAACCCAAATCAAAGATAGATGCTGATAAACATGTTCTATTGGATCATTTTATAAATTTATCTGATGTACCGGTACATAATTCAGTTAAAAATACAAATTGTCCCACACATCCAAACTCAACCACTGATAATTCATTAAACGAAACCCTGAATAAACCTATTTTAGCTGAAGAGATTCATAGTAATCTGAAGCTTTTAAGACTTAATAAAAGTCAAGGTGAAGATACTATAAGTAATGAACTACTTCGAACTACAATTCCGTTAATCATAGATCAAACGATCAAACTATTTAACATGGTACTAGACAGTGGTCACTTTCCAGATGCATGGTCAGCATCTACTATTATTCCCCTACACAAAAAAGGCAGTAAAATTGACCCGAATAATTATCGGGGCATTGCTCTTAGCAATGTTTTAGGCAAACTATTTGCGAAAATCATAAACACCAGGCTTACAACCCATCTGGAAACTAACGATCTTCTAAGTCGAAATCAAACTGGCTTCCGTAAAGATTATCGTACAACAGACAACATATTCACACTCCGCACTATAATTGATAAATATCGATCCAATAAGAAACCAGTTTATACATGTTTCGTTGATTTCAGGAAAGCTTTTGACTCTGTCAACCGCGATCTTCTTTTTGGCAAATTAAAGGAAAAGGACATAAATGGTAAAATATTCTCCATACTAACATCTTTATATGATAACATCAAGTATAAACTCAAGGTCAATGATGAAATGTCGGACAGTTTCCAATCCTATATAGGAGTTCGACAAGGGTGTAGCATATCTCCAACACTCTTCAATATATTTATCGATAATATAAAAAACTTTATACCACAGGATTCTGATCCCGTTCAATTGAATGGATTCAATGTATCACATCTTCTATTTGCAGATGATCTTATGTTAATGTCCGAATCGCCTGAAGGACTACAAAGATGCCTGAACAGTCTAGACATATTTTGTCAAATTAATAAACTAAACGCAAACTTTGAAAAAACAAAAATTGTTATATTCAAGAGAGGACCTAAATGTGTAGATCACAGCTGGCGATTAAATGACACAGAATTAGAAATTGCAGACAGTTACCAATATCTTGGAGTGACTTTTTTCAGAACTGGAAATTTTAATGAATGCACCACTATGTTAGGAAATAAAGGATTACGTGCATCTTATGCCCTGCATAACAATCTAGAACATAGAAATATCCCAATAGATATTTCTTGTCATTTATACAAAACTTTAATAAAGCCAGTTATATTGTACGGTTCGGAAGTATGGGGGACAGATTATCTACTTAGAAAAAACACGGACACTTTAAATCCTGAAAAAAATCAGAATAGATTCTGCAAAAGACTTCTAGGGGTTCATAGAACAACGAATAATAATGGTGCTAGAGCAGAATTAGGGATATATCCATTGATGCTTGACATTGCTGTAAGGGCCATAAAATATTATGATTATATTAACAGTTACCCAGACAGGATAACTTATCATGCCTTAGAAGAACAACGCAAATTATGTCAGCATCGAACTGGTTGGCTGTACAAACTTACTAAATATATCAACGATACGTTAGGCCTAGATCATAAACAATGCTCTCAATCACAAATAATACAAGCCCTAAACTCTCACTTTGAATACCAATTCAACCAATCTATGCAGGACCATGCTGATGGATCAAGTAACAAAATGAGAACATATCGTATATTAAAAAACAATATTAAGTTAGAGGAATATCTGCTTCTGATTCGTAACACCAAAGTGAGAACATTCCTAGCAAAACTACGTCTCAGTAATCACAAACTGAAAATTGAGACTGGTAGACATACGCGTCCAATCACACCTGTGGAGCAACGCTTATGCCCCAAATGTAATATAAGAGAAGACGAATTCCACTTTGTTATGCAGTGCCAAATTTTCAATATTGAGAGAAAAATTCTTTTTGACAAAATAAATGAGACAAATATTGTCTTTGGTACTTTGACACCGGATGGTAAATTTGTGTATTTATTAACCAATAATGATCGCCTTCAAATAAACCTGATTGGTGATAACCTATACAGTTGGTACAACAAGAGACTTGACCTACTACCATGATACAATGTATATATGTAGTAATGTATGCATTCTGTTTGAATGTTCATGGCTATATGTAGCCTACATATTATGTTCAGTATAGGCTATAGATAAGATACTTGTAGTCTAGTACAGTGTCAGCTCAATAAAAGAGCTACATTTATGAATACCTATGATATGACGGAACGTAAAACTGTATTTCTGACTTCATTGGTATTCTTGTTCTTAACCCTATATTTGGGGTAAGCATTTTACTTTGTTTTGTTTTGTACTCTGCCCTGTACCGGGTGTTTGGTGCAATAAACTTGAACTTGAACTTGAACTTACATACCCGGATGCAGGCACGGACGTCAGCGAAATTCTGGCGGGAAAAAACCCACAGACAGGTCAGTACATATTCAGTCCTATCATATTCCCAGGTCACACCCCATTCACCCAGACCGGAAGTGACGTCATACCTGCGCAGAACACTGTTGCGCACACCACTTTCTCGCGCATGCGCAGTGAGGCGAATGAGGTTCGAAAAAGGATTATATATACTACTGAGGTGATACATATCGATTGTTGATGTCCAAAGTTAGGACACTAAAACCCCGATCACATCACATGTATACACGCATGTTAATTTGCACACTGTGCAAAATAAATTACACGTGTGCAAACTCGACATGTGAACGCAACTGCACACATGTGTATATTTGCATGGAGAGTAAATTTGCATCTGGTCCTGAGGTTGTGTCAATTTGCACTGTATGCATTCTCGTCATTTGAACGCATAGCAAATACACATACGATGTATTTGGAGTAAAACAGAGAAAATAATGTTAAATCAATTTTAAAAAAGTTCAGTGGAACAAATACATATCCCCATGAGTTATTACCGTCAAACAGAAACATTTGTTGTGGCATGAAGACTTTGGCCGTACTCCTTTTGGGTCATGGCAATATTTAACCTATATTATTGTCACTGTTATATCTATAATCTTCATTAGACTTATAAGAGTAAGCCACCTGTGAAATTTAATGACGGTAACTTGAATTAATGTACATCAAATGCTTATTCCCGTTTATTCCATGAAAGACCTTGACCAGTGACTTTTGAACTCATACGTTCCATCATGGTTTGCATCTTGTTTTACTCATATCTTATATCCACGTGAACGCTTAGCAAATTATACATTTACACGCATATATAAATATGCACACGTGCAAATAAACACACTTGAATAAATTGTGTACATGTCTTTGGGGCTTAACACGTACTTTGTGCACGTTGAAGTCCAGGTTTGTCATTACCGGGCGTTAAGTCCTCAGTAGTGTCTGTACAAGGCTATCGTTTGCTATATAGTTGGAATATTGCTTAACGCGAGATCAAACTTTAATTCTCTCTCTCTCTCTCTCTCTCTCTGCTAGTCTACACAAGTCTATGTAGGAAACCACTGTTAATATTATAAATGGTATTGCTCCTCTCGCGAGCAAAAAAACACTTAGCACAGCATTTTTTGTTAGAAGCTGGCAACTATGCTAGATGTCTGCGGAATATCATATTCTATAACGTTGGGGTAGATGCTCGTCTCAAAATTGTCTTTTTTATATACAGTCGTCAGTGTTGACTAATTTGGACAAAAATTCAAATTTTCAGATTTCATGGTTTATTAATCGACAAAACTCAGGCTTTAAGTCACTGTAACAACCCCTGGTATATTGTTGATGGCCTGTACACAATTCATCATCACGTTTTTGAACTTATACCATTAAACATGGAGATTTTAAACATAAAAACACGGTTTTCTAAATTTCGCTCTCCATTTAAATCGCACTTTTCAGGTTGTTCTTATAATAGGCATTATTCTTAGGTCACTGAGTAGATTCAACAAAACCGAGGGATCGCTGTGCACAGCCTCTATGTACATATACCTAAGATCAAAATAGCGGCCATATGGGGTCATCTTAACATACTTTTCATGTTGGTATAGTTCAAGGCATTCTCCTCAGCTCATTGTGTAAAGGACCTGGCGCGGTTTGATGGGGATTTGGCCCCCATGAGGTGCGGTTTGGAGTGCCAAAATGAAATATCGCGTTGGAAAGAAATTTTCCGTTAGCTTAAAGAATATTATCTTGTCGTATGCTCAGAGTAATTGTCAGGCACTGGGTCTTCGCGTTTTTAAATAACAACCCATTGAAGAGGTGTACTCGTGCAAAATCGTCTGTTTTGGGGTAAAATAACTACCTTATTTTCTCTATAAACATATGAAGCCAGTCGAGAACCAAAACAAACTTTACACAAAAATATTTGTTGAGTCAATACCTAGTAGCTGTCCAAAGATGATTTTGGTTCTCGACTGGCTTCATATGTAAAATTAAAACTTTATTAGATGTATTCTTTCACGCGGACTGCTGAACAATAAAAGGGATAATCCAGGATAGCACGCCTGTCGCATTGCGCGGTGGTGTAATGGATAAGGGCGCGCTATTTTTGAACTTCTTGCATGTCTCGAGCGGGTTCGAATCCCAGAAAGGGCTGGGGATTTTTTTCACAATTTATTGTCACCCCCTTCCTCCACTTCGACGTAGATTCAGAACAGGAGAAATAACACAGTTATTACTTTCATAAATATTGTAACCACTACTATAAAATTGATGTGGATTTTGAAGATATTATTTTTCCGTGCGAATGTGTGTACTTTTATCAAAGTAGCGCAGCATGAAAAGAACCATTTCACCTGCACATAGAGCAAGGAGTATTGGACTCAAGTGAGAGTTTATTAATCTAACTTCTATCTGAATTGTTCACAATAAGCTCTGTATGACACTTGAAACGTGTACGACTCTGTATCAGGCTTTATACAGGTGAAATCGACAATGGTTTGGTCGGTATGTGCATGCTGTGACAAGCGAAGAAAAAAAGGCCAAACGCGCAAAATATCTGTTGAACAGTCAAATTGGCGTAATATACCGTATTCGCATAATGGTCTGATCTGCAACTCCTACCGACAGAGGTTCTACAAATGGAAGAGAACTGGATGCCCTCTTGATAATACGACACACCAAGCGCTATTAGCTGAAGGTAGGTCAGGCGGTGCCAAGCAAGAGGTCCCCAAAGTAATAACACTGCCAATAGTATCTTGCGCGAAAAGTCACCGACGATGTACTCTTTGCAAGTGCAGTAGGGGTGGATTTATGGTGATGCCAGCCTCAGCTTGATTGGATGTTTTTTTTTTGCGGCAAGGTGTGTTGGTTCCTGCCGGTTGTAGATGTTGCTCCAAACATCTCGATGGGAAACATCTCAAGATGGGCGAATCGGTCGATGTGATGACACTGCGTCGACAGTTCACAGATATGGATGGTGACGAAATCTCGACACTGCTGGGCATGATGAGAAATCAAGTTGGTAGAAGTAGAAAGCGGAAGATCGATTTGATAAATAAATATCGGTGTTGCCTGTTATAATTGTATATATCGCAAAATAATAATTATTGAAAAAAACAAACAATGTATTATGTGTTTTCATTTATATTTGTGATGTGATTATTCATATATCTGGTGCAAATATCAACGCTCACCATGTAACGATCTGCCATCGACGAGTCAATTCTTTTTAAGATTAATGAAGTTTCACTTTTTCTCGTCCGATCAATGTGAAACGCTGACTGAAAATAGTGTGGCCTTACTAATACGGCAGCGCTTGTAAGATATTTTTCAGTCCACCCAATCTCACTGAAGTCACGTGATTTGTAGTGGGTGGACTGGTAAAATTTGAAAAGGGGGCCAAAAGGCCGCAATAGCGTGCCATATCCTTTATCAAAACCAAGGGATGTTCACGCATAGCCTACCAGCTCCCCCCTATTTTGAACCTATTTATATATCACTAACATCAAGTTTTGACGGTAAGATTCAAAATGGCGGCCATATGTGAACATCCGAAACTCACACATTTCAAGTTGCTCGTACAGTTCAAGGCATTGTTCCTAGCTCGTTGTGCAAATTTATCAAAACTGAGAGATCTTTTACCATAGCCTAAGATCTTACGCCCATCTTGAATCTATTTATATATCTCTAACATCAGGATTTGATGGTCAAATGCAAAGTGGCGGCCATATGGGTCATCTGAAAATCTAACTTTTTCTTGTTGCTCGTATGGTTCAAGACATTATTCTTAGCTCATTGTTCAATTTTTTCAAAACCAATGGATGTATGAACATAGCCTAACATCGCCCGCCTATTTTGAATATATTCATATGTCCCAAAGATCAAGATGTGATGGTCAGATTTAAAATGGCGGTCATATGTGGACATCTGAAAATCATACTTTTTCATGTTGCTCGTATAGTTTAATGCACTATTCTTAGTTGATTGGGCAAAGTTATCAAACCCGAAGGGTTTCACATCATAGCTAAACACCTTGTGTCCCTTTTGAACCTACTTACTTCGCGTTCAGATTAAAACTGATGGTTAAATTCAAAATGGCGACCATAAAGAGCCATCCAGAACCCGTGCTTTTTTCCAGGTTATATACGTATAATGCAAGATATTATTTTTAGTCAATGTACAAACTTGTTTACATTGAGCAGAACATAATAGCCTTTTGCATTATGGTCATTTTTAGTTTGTTGGCATAATCGTCAGATGAGAATACAAATGTTAAATTGAAATGTGGGTTCATCTGAGACTCGTATTTTTAGTTTGCTCGTATAATTCAAGGTACTGTATTAAAATAGAGCTAAAAGTAAAAAATCATCAAAACCAAATCTATTAATCAAATAGATCGATCTGGCTATTTATGAGCCTATTCGTATAATCATCAGCTAGAAAAATAATTGGGGAATTCAAGATAGCGGACATATGAAGTCATCCGATTCTCGTTTAACATGGTAAATTTAATTCTTCAAATTCGAAGGAATTATTTTTAGATTGAAGCAGACACTTCCTACAAATGTGCTGTTTAACACTAGAGCTGGTCATCTTAGGGCAGTTGTTGCATCTACTTGCATAATCCTCAACAGACAACAAAGTCAGCCTGGATACGCCTTCGTGACAATCAGCAATGTGGATAATAATTTATAACCGATCTTTACCCATTTTAGAACTCATTTGACCCAAATGACCTTAAATGCCCAAACCTCAGGGTGGCATCCAACACCGCCCTTCCTACCTATACCATACAATGAACTAATTTAGCATGGGTACACATCTGTAACCAAAAAAAAATCCCCAAATATGCCATTGAAACTTTTTTTTAAATGTTTTCTTATCCTTGGCTTACAGTCTACTATCTCTGGAAGGACAAAACGTTGACAGCTGAAACTTCTCGACTGCATAGCTTACCATAGTTGGTCCTCTATCAGCTTATTTGCATAATCTTCTGAATGGAACATCATGGATAAATTAAAAATGGCGGTCTATCGGTTATAACTCGAGCACTGCGGACACATCTGGCATGGATGCCCGCGTCTAATCACAGAGGAACACATGCACTCGGCGATATGGCAAGCCAAAGTGCTTTTTATTCTGAATTTCCGATATCGGGAATTCAATTTTCGATATCGGAAATAGAATTTCCCATATCGGGAATTCAATTTCCGATATCGGAAATAGAATTTCCCATATCGGAAATTGTCACCGAATTTCCGATATCGGAAATGAAAGCTGGAAGCTTTACAAAACCTAAGGGTGCATTCCACACCTAAATGATGTGCGGCTAAAAACAGGCATGGGTTCGGATCTTCGGTCATAAATAGATGTAAAATCTTTAACAAAAACCTCGTAAAAGTATATATTTTCTAAATGGGCACACTCGTGCTCTTATTTCAGGAGACTTGTGAGCTATTGAAATTGAAAAGGAAAGACGTGCAATCCTCCGTAACGCTTCTTCAACTTTTCTGAAAAACTCCATAAAATATATGAAAATGTGTCAAATTCTACCCGCAACCGAGCGAAAACGTATGAAATGATTTTCTTTTTATGTATGTTAAAGTGTTTCCCGCCCAAAGGACAATTTAAAATGGCGAAAAAAAAAAACAGGGGGTCGACCTACTCGTTTTTTGTAAAATTTTATGGCCATAAAGGAATCATCATTTTCGCTTCCCGAAAAAGTGCGGATTTTGGTCCGCCAGATATTCAATTCCGGACACGATTAACTCTGTAGAGGCGAGTGGGTGCGATCAACAAGCAAATATTATATCCTCGTTTAGAGAAATGGTGACGTCCAGCAGGGTGATACTATAGATATCAGTTAAAGGTAAGAAGAATTACCTTGCTGTCAAAATCGGGCGACCTTCCCTATTATAAAATTAGGGAAACACCACTTTGTACGAAACCGTGGCAAGTGTGGAGTGCACCCTAGAGTTGCAATTTCCGATATCGAAAATTTAGTGACAATTTCCGATATCGAAAATTGCATTTCCGATATCGGGAATTGTCCTCGAATTTCCGATATCGGAAATTGCAATTTCCGATATCGAAAATTCTAATTTCCGATATCGGGAATTGCAATTTCCGATATCGGAAATTGAAGGTCATGAATTTACGATATCGGAAATTTTAATTCCGATATCGGAAATTTTAATTCCGATATCGGGAATTCAATTTCCGATATCGGAAATTCTCGAATAAAAAGCACTTTGGCTTGCCATACGGCGAGGATATATGCTCAATGTAGTAAAAAAAGAAGAATGTAAAAGTTCGACTTCAGAGAAATCGAAGGGCTTGCATGATTTGAGCGACAATTTAACATAGCCGGACTAATAGACTGGAGTTATATCGTCTTCTTGTACTTAGATTGTTTACTCTCTGTGCCTGTCCATGTTCACGCTATCTGATTTATTTATAACTTCACTTCCACCATCTTGTAGTTGTTCTCCAGGTCAACGAAGGCAGTAATAACCAAAGAAAGATGCCAGAGTAAACAATGCGAATCTGCAGATATTCAGGGACGGCAAGACATGGCCATCAATCGACCTTTTGAATTGTGCCTTCATTCAGTGTTCACCTACATACAATGGTGTCATAATGCGGTATATTTTGCAAATAGAGCTTCGTTACTTTAGGCCATACGAAAACACGGTACCTAGTAAAGATCGATCGAGGTGGACCGGGAGATACCGACAGTCCATTTTCTCATACCGGCAGTATTATCTGTCCCAGCATGACGGGGGTTTATGATGTGTGCATCGTTGGAGCGGGTATGGTGGGCTCATCCGCCGCAAGACACGCCTCCTTACCTCGAGAAGATGGCACTAGATTAAGAGTCAGTCTGATCGGTCCGAAAGAACCAAAGGTATGTCTATCCCATTGAACAACTATCGACACCGTTTTATATAAAGAACGGTAGTATCGGTAGTGTTGCATATTTCCGCCATCATGAGTAGTGTATAAAGGTGAAATCTGGTGGTATCGTGCGAAAGCGTCGTGTGGAGGCGGTGGATTGTGAATGTAGGTTGTGATCCTGACCTGCGACACTGGGGGTTGACCGTTGAACCTTGTCCTGGGTTGTTTAGGTGGACCATGGAGTTGCTCCAGCGAAGAAGTCATCTGACTATGAGGTCATCAGTGACGTCATCAGTTGTAGAGAAACTGCAGATACGGCCGCATGCGCACTAGACGCCCACCTCAAGAAATAATGTTTTCATAGGCGTGCTCATTGGTTATTTTACGCACGGTTAGTGTAGGGAAGTTTATATTTTATAAAATTTATAAACATTCCCAATCTAACCGTGCGTAAAATAACCATTGAGCACGCCTGTGAAAACTTTATTTCTATTCTATTGCAGTACCCAAATTGATTATCAACAAAGATTATGATGAAAGGTTGAAAACAGATTTTAACTTTGACAACCTTTCTCCCCTTTCTTGAAAAAACTCGTCCACAGTAGTAGTAAAAGCGCAAATTGGGTATTATTTAGGCAAATTTGTGGAGCATGTGTGGAGCTCTCGTCCAATCAGAAGCGAGTATTTCAAATCCGTCACAGATCTCTGAGCCAATCAGAAGCGAGTATTTCAAATTGACCAAAAAGCTACCTCCAGCACAGGAGAGTTCCAATTTTTCCAGGTCAAAAATAGTTCCATGTATTCATCCGCGGTGATGCGGTTTTGGTGGTGATGCGGTCTGCTTCCGCGGAGCAAAAGTAGTCCCTAGATAAAATGGTCCGATAGGGTCGAGTGAGGTATCAAAGTGAAGCTTATGTGAAGGGGCATCTAATGGGCTGGGTGTGGGTTGAACTATCGGCATTCTGCGCATGCGCGGTGGCCCAAGGGTATGAAAATAGCCGTTTTGGAGCTAGGGGAGCCACTAATGGGCCGATGGAGTTCTATGAGGTATCAAAGTGAAGCATTCGTGAAGGGCATCTGATGGGCTGGGTGTGGGGTTGAAATATCGGCATTCTGCGCATGCGCGGTGGCCGAAGGGTATGGACATAGACATTTTGGAGCTAGGGGAGCCCCTAATGGACCAATGGGGTCGAGTGAGGTATCAAAGTGAAGCTTATGTGAAGGGGCATCTAATGGGCTGGGTGTGGGGTTGAACTATCGGCATTCTGCGCATGCGCGGTGGCCCAAGGGTATGAAAATAGCCGTTTTGGAGCTAGGGGAGCCACTAATGGGCCGATGGAGTTCTATGAGGTATCAAAGTGAAGCATTCGTGAAGGGCATCTGATGGGCTGGGTGTGGGGTTGAAATATCGGCATTCTGCGCATGCGCGGTGGCCGAAGGGTATGGACATAGACGTTTTGGAGCTAGGGGAGCCCCTAATGGACCAATGGGGTCGAGTGAGGTATCAAAGTGAAGCATTCGTGAAGGGGCATCTAATGGGCTGGGTGTGGGGTTGAAATATCGGCATTCTGCGCATGCGCGGTGGCCCAAGGGTATGGAAATAGACGTTTTGGGAGCTAGGGAGCTACTAATGGTCCGATGGGGTCGAGTGAGGTATCAATGTGAAGCCTAGGTGAAGGGGTATTTGATGGCTGGGTGGGTGCATGTAAAATTTTTCCTAAAAAAAAAACGGAACTCGGACTTTATCGAAAAATCCGGGAAAATACCTATATGGGGTATGGGGGGTATGTAGGTCGCCGGGCTAAACGGGGCTCGCCTGTCAATAGAGTTATCTTCCCCTAGTTCCAGGGTGGGTGTATGTAAAAATTTTCCTGAAAAAATACGGAACATGGACTTTATTCTAAATTACGGGAAAATGCTTATATGGGGTATTGGAGGTATAGGATCAATGTTTGTCCCCCTGGGAAACCTACTTCTCGACATTTGCGGTATAGGTTGTGGGGTCTCGTTTTCTTAGTCTCGTCAAGACAAACATGATAGGAAGTGTCCCGAAGCGAAACGGTGAAATTTTTGAAAAAAGTCACCGAGCCCCATATAGGCCCATACTGGGGTATAGGACCGATGTTTGTCCCCCTGGGAAACCCACTTCTATACATTTGCGTATAGGGTTGTGGGGTCTCGTTTTCTTAGTCTCGTCATGTAGAACACGATAGGAAGTGTTGCGGAGCGAATCGGTGAAATTTTTGAAAAAGTACGATATAGCCCCATATAGACATATATATATAAATATATATTCCCATACTGGGGGTATAGGTTCAATGTTTATCCTACTGGGAAACCTACTTCTAGACATTTGCGGTAGGGTTGTGGGGTCTCGTTTTTCACGTCTCGACATTTAGAACATGATAGGAAGGGTCCCGGAGCGAAACGGTGAAATTTTTGGAAAAAGTCACCGCGGCCTGGGTAAGCCCATAGGCCTATAGTGCATGGCTATGGGTGTATAGGACCATACGGGGTGGACGTGTTGGGGTCTAGGTGAGTCCCTTGTGGTCCAATGGGGTCGAGTGAGGTCTTATTTTGAAGCTCTCGTGGAGGAGCACTTGACTACACTAATGGTTCGTCCGTGTTTAATGGTCTGCGCATGCGCAGTCTGGCCGTAGTAGAGAAACCAGGCATTTTGGGGGGTATGTAGGTGTGTGTTTGGGTTAGAGATGGGCTATTCACGGTTCGAATGGGTCGTGTGAGGTATCAATGTGAAGCTTGTGTGGGGTAGAGTCAGAATGGCGTGTTTCTAAACGCATGTCGCGTCAATATGCGCATGCGCAGTCTGGCCGTAGTAGAGAAATCAGGCATTTTGGGGGTATGTGGGTGTGTGTTTGGGGTAGAGATGGACCCCTATGGGTCCGAATGGGTCGTGGAAGGTGTCAAAGTGAAGCTTGTGTGGGTTAGAGTCAGAATGGTGTGTTTTTGAATGCAAGTCGCGTTAATCTGCGCATGCGCAGTTGGTTGTAGTAAGTAAAGTGGCCATTTTGGGGAAGTGAAGGAAGGTATTTGGGGTCGAGATGGGCTATTCAAGGTTCGAATGCGTCCTGGAAGGTGTCATCATGTAGTTCTCGGGGTGTACATACCGATTTGAGGGATGTTCCCGTGATCTGTGACGTCATCGGTGACGTCATCGGTACGAGTAGTAGCGAAAGTGGCCATTTTGGGGGTGCGTGGGGGTGAGTTTGGGGTCGAGATGGGCTATTCACGGTTCGAATGCGTCCTGGAAGGTGTCATCTTGTAGTTCTCGGGGTGTACATTCCGATTTAAGGGATGTCCGCGTCATCTGTGACGTCATTGATGACGTCATCAGTACGAGTAGTAGCGAAAGGGGACATTTTGTGGGTGCGTGGGGATGAGTTTGGTGTAGAGAGGGACTATCCTTAGTCCGAATGCGTCGTGTGAGGTGTCATTTTGTAGCTCTCGAAGTGTACATTCCGAGTTGAGGCATGTCCGAAGCATCTGAGACGTCATTGTTGACGTCATCAGTAGGAGTAGTAGCGAAAGTGGACATTTTGGGGCAGTGAAGGAAGGTATTCGGAGTAGAGAAGAACCATCCTTGGTCCGAATGCGTCCTGGGAGGTGTCATGTTGTAGCTCTCGGGGTGTACATTCCGAGTTGAGGGATATCCACAGCATCTGTGACGTCATTGGTGACGTCATCAGTAGGAGTAGTAGCGAAAGTGAGCCTTTGGGGTAGTGAAGGATGTTATTTGGTGTAGAGATGGACCATCTGCGGTGCGAATGCGTCATGGGAGGTGTCATCTTGTAGCAACGCCCACCAACACACATTCTTAATGCTTCAACGCCCTGGTGAAATAGCTCAGAAGCTCTGATATTCCATGGAATTGTCACTAATTCTTCGAAATGCAGTGACGCCCTCGACGCCCGTCGTTACGCTTTAACACTCTAACATAACACTATGATATAGACCGGAGAGAGAACAACAACAGCAACAACAACAAGGATGACACATGAGAGAACAACAACAACAAGAAGTTTTTTTTCATATAGTTTATTCTCCCCAATGTTACATCATACCCACGCTGGGGGAGCCGCGTTGGGTATATTTACAATTCAAGAAGATTCTTGTCCAATCAGAGGCCACCATTTGCATGTTTCATATTCGTTCCTGTCCGTTAGATGTATTCTTGTCCAATCAGAAGTCTCCATTTCAGAAAGTTCCATCTTCGGCCATGTTCGCTCTGAACCGTTTATTCTAATCACCGTCGGGCAGGCCAGGATACGGTTGAGGCAACATATCCTCAGATAGTTGTTTGCGCATTCTGAGAATCCATCAGTGCATGGGTGAATACTTTCATCCGATGGGGATGGTGGTCAGTTTAACCACGAAGAACGTAACATTGGTCACCCTCTCCACTATCCACTTGGTGTTGGGGCGTTGTTGTCGTACCCATTCCAAGGGATCCACGCTGTCCAGGTTCTCCAGCATCGTCTCTAGCGACGCACGATGGATAATGGTGAAAGGCTGGTCAAACACCCGGGTATTATTGCTGGGATAAAAGTAACGGAGCTGGTCTGTCTCTTTATGGCGAAGAATGTATCCAAAAGTGAGATTTAACTTGAAGGCTGTATCTTGGTCGTTGAAGATGGCTTCCACATAGCTACGTAGACGGATGTTTTCTTCCAACCGGAAATTATATAAGTCCAATATCGGGCGATGCCGATGAAAACAGTCGGATCATGTACCAATGGCGTCGATACATCTCACGCACTGGATGATCTTCGGGTAAGAGATCGCTGGGAACATCCACCGCATCTTCAAGAAAAGGTTCGATGTTGTCAGGCGTATGACTCGAAACCGTAACGGTGGGGTCCGGCTGGAAATCCAGGCTCTTCTGAACTGTGGGTACAGGCGGGCTCTCCGTCATCGCATCACCCGTGGCGTTCGTCTCCCCGGGCTTATCTTCACTGGGTCTGACCTTTCGCGGCTCCTCTTCAGTAGGAAGTTGTCGCCCAAACCGTAGAGACGGGACATGAATCAAACGCTGATGCCGTCTTAACTGACTGCGTCGTTTGAAGAGTTGACCACAATCCTTACATTGTTCCGTCGCGCCCTCGTGGACTGAGCGTTCGTGGCGCAGTAAAGCATCTTCTCGATTAAATGACCGTGCGCAGGTTATGCAAGTATGTCGTGCACCGTTGTGGGCGGAGGCCTCGTGGCGTCGTAAATTGTTTAGACGAGTAAATGACTTCTGGCAAGTTGTGCAAGTGAACATTTTGGTGGTGGACAGAGTGTCTGATGAAACGGCAAGGCCGCTTCCCTTTTATAGCACGCTAGCTGTTGATCTATTTTTAGCACACTCAGTTCAACTACCTACCGGATGTAGGCTGTTTCTAATCGTCATCGGGCAGGCCAGGATACCGTTGAGGAAACATATCCTCAGATAGTTGTTTGCGCATTCTGAGTATCTTTCAGTGCATGGGTGAATACTTTCAGCCGATGGGGGTGATGGGTCAGTTTAACCACGAAGAACGTAACATTGGTGACCCTCTCCACTATCCATTTGGTGTTGGGACGCTGTTCATAGGCCCATTCCAAGGGATCCACAGTGTCCAGTTGGGCCAGCATCGTCTCTAGCGACGCCCGATCGGTGATTGTGAAAGGATGGTCGTACACTGGGTTGATGGCACTGGAATAGAAATAGCACAATTCACGCGTCATCTTATGGCATAAGATGTACCCAAATACTACATTTAATGTGAAGGACGTAGGTTGGTCATTGAAGATGGCTTCCACGTAGCTGCGTAGACGGGCGAGGTCGGTCAGTCGGAAATTGTACAAGTCCAATATAGGGCGATGACGGTGGAAGCAGTGTCGGATCATGGGCCAATGGCGTCGATATATCTCACTCACTGGATGATCTTCGGATAAGAGAGAGCTGGGAACATCCACCGCATCTTCCAGAAAATGTTCGTTGTTGTCAGGCGTATGACTGAAAACAGTAATGCTAGGAACCGGCTGGATATCTAGGCTCTTCTGAGCTGTGGGTATAGGCGGGCTCTCCGCGATCGCATCACCAGTGGCATTCTTCTCCCCGGGTTCATCTTCAGTGGATCTGTCCCTCCTGGATGCCTCTTTAGTGGAAAGTTGTCCCTCATGCCATGGTGACGGACCATGAATCAAACGCTCATGCCGTTTTAACTGACTGGGTCGTCTGAAGAGTTGACCACATTCTTCGCATGGACGCTTGGGTGGCCCATGAATTGAACGTTCATGGCGCTGTAAATGATCTGGGCGCTGAAACGACAGTGTAGGCCTACATATCATACAGCTATACCGGGCGGTTCCATCGTGCTTGGTAGCCTCATGGCGGCGCAAGTCGTGCCGCCGAGTGAACGATTTCGAGCACGTAGTACAAGTGAACATCTTGGCGGTTGACAGAGTGTCTGATGAAACGGTCAGGCCGTTTCCTTTTTATAGCAAGCTAGCTGTTGATCTATTTTTAGCACCATCAGTTCAACTTGGACGTCAGCGGCAAGGACCCGGATGTAGGCGCGGACGTCATTGACAAGAGCTCGGATGTACAAGAACCCGGATGTACCCGGATGTGAATGCGTCTGATGCGTGTGTGTGTATGTGTGTGTGTGTGTGTGTGTGTGTGTGTATGCGTCTGTGTGTCTGTGTGCGTGTGTGCATGAGCCGAGTTCTAAGAGCCCCGGAGAGAGAACAACAACAACAACAAGGATGACACATGAGAGAGGACCAATACATGTGGACACATGTTCATTCTTATATTTAAAGACTCTACCACCACCGCACACCACCAACACCACCACCAACGCCACCAACGCCACCACCAACGCCACCAACGCCACCACCGGGCGTTGACGGGCGTCAACGCCCGGTGGTGGTGGTGGTGGTGGTGGTGGTAACCCCGGAAGCATCTGAGACGTCATTGTTGACGTCATCAGTAGGAGTAGTAGCGAAAGTGGACATTTTGGGGCAGTGAAGGAAGGTATTCGGAGTAGAGAAGAACCATCCTTGGTCCGAATGCGTCCTGGGAGGTGTCATGTTGTAGCTCTCGGGGTGTACATTCCGAGTTGAGGGATATCCACAGCATCTGTGACGTCATTGGTGACGTCATCAGTAGGAGTAGTAGCGAAAGTGAGCCTTTTGGGGTAGTGAAGGATGTTATTTGGTGTAGAGATGGACCATCTGCGGTGCGAATGCGTCATGGGAGGTGTCATCTTGTAGCAACGCCCACCAAAGCCATTCTTAATGCTTCAACGCCCTGGTGAAATAGCTCAGAAGCTCTGATATTCCATGGAATTGTCACTAATTCTTCGAAATGCAGTGACGCCCTCGACGCCCGTCGTTACGCTTTAACACTCTAACATAACACTATGATATAGACCGGAGAGAGAACAACAACAGCAACAACAACAAGGATGACACATGAGAGAACAACAACAACAAGAAGTTTTTTTTCACATAGTTTATTCTCCCCAATGCTACATCATACCCACGCTGGGGGAGCCGCGTTGGGTATATTTACAATTCAAGAAGATTCTTGTCCAATCAGAGGCCACCATTTGCATGTTTCATATTCGTTCCTGTCCGTTAGATGTATTCTTGTCCAATCAGAAGTCTCCATTTCAGAAAGTTCCATCTTCGGCCATGTTCGCTCTGAACCGTTTATTCTAATCACTGTCGGGCAGGCCAGGATACGGTTGAGGCAACATATC
>JAVTVY010045130.1:0-20313 GCA_036873755.1 Hanleya hanleyi | reverse complement strand
AGTGTGGGGTTAGTCGGAAGTTAAGTGCTTGCTGGCAAAATGTGCGCATGAACCGCATGTCCATCTAGGACTTTGAAAGTAATATTTTCTGGTTGACGTATTAAGTCACTTCATATAGCCTGATGTAAGAGTTCGCGCTGTGGCATTATATGGGACCCATCATCAAGCCAGTATTTCTTTATTGGTGTGTGTCATTGTAAATTAAGCCTAGATCGACTTTCTCTACACATCAATCCGATCCGCGTGTTTTACTTTTTCGAGTTTTTAGTAACTCGCAGTTCAATCTCAAACATTTGCTGCAGACGTAGGCTACAGGTGAATAACTTGATCAAGTATGGTCATCGATTTGAACTCTCTGTCATAATGAAATAGTACTAAAGGACATTTATTCGATGAATTCATTACAACAGAATTAATATTAATGTGTTAACCACGAACGGGTGATACAATCCTGTCGTTTTACGATATGAAACTAGTTGGATCACTCCACGGCACGTCTGTGAAGTATGGCTCGAGAAAACACCTGTTACTTGGGGTGTTTATAAGAAAAAGCCCGAAGACCGAAGACCGAAGACCCAAAAACGAAGACCTTTCCCCAAAAGAGCCCCTCAAGTGGGTCTTCCATCTTCGGTCTTCGTTTTATCAATGGACCTATCAAAACACATGGGCGTTTATAAAACGAAGACCCTGGCATTTTTCGGCCGGGATAGGGCTGTGAGGGCCCAGGGGTGAGGGGATGCAGTAATCAAGGTCCACCGGGAAATTTGGTCCGCTTTTTATGCCCAGAGCGAACGATAATTCCCGATCGATTTTAACTGAGAATAACGTCCCCGCCCTGGGTTAAAGCATGCCGTCCCGGGTTGTCATTGCTGCATATACAGGGTCTTCCATCTTCGGTCTTCGTTTTATCAATGGCCCTATCAAACACATGGGCGTTTATAAAACGAAGACCCTGACGTTTTTCGGCCGGGGTAGGGCTGTGAGGGCCCAGGGGTGAGGGATGCAGGTCTTCGTTTTTGGGCTAGTCTTCGGACTTCGTTTTATAAACACCCCTGTTACTTGTCCAATATCAAGATGGCCACTCCCATGTTTACTGAATTCAGATATCCGCGGCTGCGCCGCCGGAAATAAGAATCTAATTAGAACGTTAAATGTGTAATCGTGAAAACAATTCAGCTATTTCCATTTTTCCTCATAACCACTATTGTACTCTAACTGAAGTAAAAGAGATCAAACGGATCTTTTAAACGTTCATAACTTTCGTTCCTGACCTTTTTGTAGCCTGTTTGGTGTATAGTGTACATGCCAAATTTCAGAAATTTTGGATAGATCATATAGAAGTTGTTAGCAAGAGAACGCACAACCAATGCGAAACTCACGATGAGAACGAAAATGTTAATCGTGTGGTTAAACTGCGATGTTTATCAATTACTAAATAAGTGGCGTTTAGCACGGGTGAAGGTATTGGATTATTTATCAATTATTGTCTGCTCCCGAGGGAACTATCTCCCGCTAGTCACCTCTGGGGGAGACAGAAAATAAGGAGAGAGAGAGAGAGAGAATTGAGGTTTAACGTCGCGTTCAGCAATATTTCAGCTATATAGCGACGATAAAACAAAATTCTAAGTACTCAAGCCAATAACTTAGTAATCCAACACATTAAAACATACACATATTAAAACTTATACAACAAACCGAACCCAAGACACAGTCTTCTTTCACCCGGCTGAAAAGATCTTCCAAAGTAGTCGCTCGATAAAAAGAATCTCTTACAATCTTAAAATCTGTGCAGTCGATAAGAATATGCTTGGTCAATGTTAGATGATATGGATACAGAGCTAAAGATATATCACGGGAAATAGATATTTATTACCAGCGCAATGTATCATTGATATGGCATGTGTGGGGTGGTGTGGGGGAACGGGTTCCACGGCATACTATGTATGATCATTGTGTTACGATGGTGTGCCCTATCATACCAACCCACTATTATAATGAAAATAAAACTATTCTCGTGTTTGTGATTAGTCGTTCATACTTTGCAAAGAAAGTGGAGAAAAAATCTTGAAATCCGAGCTGTTTGGTGTTAAATATATTGGACGAGTCCATGCGAGGTCAACCAC
The DNA here is from genome assembly GCA_036873755.1 of Hanleya hanleyi. Taxonomy (NCBI): domain Eukaryota; kingdom Metazoa; phylum Mollusca; class Polyplacophora; order Lepidopleurida; family Hanleyidae; genus Hanleya; species Hanleya hanleyi. The sequence goes on along the minus strand of JAVTVY010045130.1, from coordinate 18,190 downwards.
ATAGCGCTAGTTATGAAGAAGTGAACCAACAAGTAATTAGTAGGACGCGAGATGTTGTATTGTTTTTACTCAAACTATTAACCGCATTATTTGTGTCATTTTTATTTGTTTAATGATTAGCAAAGGTGTCATTTATATCGCAAATAATTTTCACGCCTCATAGTCGATTCTTAACAAATTACATGTACCTTTAGGCCTACTGACAGTTACTGAAAGAACAAATGTATCTTTAATATTTCGTAGAAGAGAAGCGTGTGAAACTGGACAACGCATTGGACGAAAATTCGACAGAACCATAAACACTTGCAAAGATGCCAGATCACGTATCCCCGGACTGGAACTGAAACGAGTCAAGATGAGCATACCACCCTCAGTCTCCCAAAGAGTCCAATACCCACAATATGGCAGAACAGACAGAATTGATCGAAAACTAAAAGTATTGATCCTTTGAGTGTGATGAATTATCCCACCTGCTCCAGTGTACATTCTAGGCGGTTACGCAAACAGATTTCCAGAGCTCACTTCTCAATACTCCTTTGGTCGACATTAGCTTTTCTGGACGGTTTTGTGTAAACAAGATGGAAATGAGACAAGGGGAAACTGCCAATATTACGCGAATGGCCAAAATGAACAACTGGCATTGAACAGTTTACAAACTTACATCTGTACATAGGCATTAGGGTTTATTTTATATTTACTCTTTTATTAATTGTCAAATGATTGACTACTTTGAAAATACAAGATAGAACAATGCGAAAACGACAAGATGAACATAAATACATGCCTGGACGTATTGTTGCATAGAGACACTAAATTAGCTACCATTAATGGTTGTGTATTGGTCACTGTTTGAAATAAAGCACAATTTCAATCAAAACATTAGTAGAACGGCCTAAGTGGATTTGCAGAGTTTCTATATACTGCATGTACTGTGATGTTCTATTCGAGCCAAATGTGTGTCGACTTTAAAAATTCGACGCGCGATGCTCGCGATTGAAACACAACGTCGCGTTTTTAAACGCGATGTTACCTTGTACGATGTTAAGAGATAGGAAAGAAAGTCGACACCTATTTTCAAACGCGACATTGTCTTTCGCGTAGCGTGACGGCTAAGGGGATGAAACTTCCCACACTATATCTTGGAGTAAGTTTCTATCCGAAAATGTGAAAACAAAAATCCAAGATGGTCGCACTGATTACGTCACTGTGATCTCATATTCCAAGAAATCATTTTGGGGTCGATTTTAATGTCAGATTTTCGATTTTTTTATTCTTGCTATATTTTTCCGCATAAACTACGTGATAAGTTGGTAAATAATTATATGATGTGAAACAGCATCATTTTAATAATTTTTAGACTTAAAAAGGCAAAAGCAAATGAAGGAGAACGATGATAACGCAAGTTTTCAGTCACATGATCGGGACCGCCATTTTGAATTTACCCATGATACCCCCAGAGGGTCATATACAAATGACCCCAATTAGATATGTTATAATGTCACGAAGTATGAACTCCTAAACTTTTGTCGTTTCAGAGATGGTGTAGAAAGTTTGGTGAGCTTGATGGATACAGTATATATACTGTTGCCTTTGGCGATATGTTCCCAAAGTGTAGAACATGGCAGTGTGACCAACGTCACAGGACCTACGAAGTAGGGTAGGCATTAGGACTCGGACGAGTACTGAACTCTTGGAACTCCCCCGGCCCCAAGTTGAAATCCGACCTATATTAAGATGGGCACAGCCCAAGTCAGAACCACCAGTGATTTTCATCAAAAATCACCAGAAATTTTCTTCAAAAGTAGGTCAGCTCAGAACTTGCTGGTAACAGTCACCTAATGCACCGTCATGCAAAAAATCAAGGTTCTAATGTCAACGGTTCTCCTTATTTTGCCGACAAAAGGATTCGGATGGACTCACTCACTGACTACCGGACAATTTGCAGATGGTAGCCTACTCCGTATGAAAATCTCGCAAGGACTGGTTGTTTGATAACCATGTCTTCTTCTGGCTGCTCTACCAAAGGAGAGTGTTATTCACTTGCCATGTAATTGAGGATGTCTATCTGGTCTGAAAGTGATTAAATTAAGCAGTAGTTTAATAGCTCAGGTAAGCCATTCCGAAATTAATTTGGTTCATAACTGTTATATAACCAGAGAACAGTCGTATATTGTGAATACTGCTTTCGCATCTTTCTTTGTGGTGCCCTCTTGAACCGCTTATTTCTCAGCGGGGTTGATTGACGGGATAAATTCACTTGAAGTGGTCCATATATCATGGACTGTTATCACAACCAGCTCGAATCACGATCAATATGTTTTGTTTCATTAGGAGTTATCTCCCATTGATTGGACAACTCTCTATTGTTAGTGCTTTGTTCATCTCCTAAAATGTACGCCATTCAATATACGGTTCACTGCAATTATCGCGAGGACCATTCTACTTTCCGGTATATTGGCAGTCCTAACATTAACAACAAATTATTATATACTTTTGGTTATGCTGGTCCCTGCGCAGTAAAGGCTCAACGAGAAAAGATACGCTGAGGAAGAAACTTGCTGCCTCAGATCAGCATCGCTAGTCCATATACAAATTCGTTAACATTTCGTTCACTTTAGCTTCAGTGTATTGCACTGAAACGCTCGTTGCTCTCATGCATCACACTGTTTGGTGAACTAGTTGCTATACCAAAGTATCACTCGTTGTATTCCGAGATGCAGAAGAGGCTTACAGAAGGCAAACTTAACCCTGATGATCAGAATATTTACAAAGTACCATGTTCAGATGGCCATAGTTATGCGAAATTGGCCTTGATGTCACATTTAAATGGAATGTAAATGCTTGACAGGAATTTATAGCAATGGATATCAACCACATTGGCTGTCACAGCGAGACATCAAACGATCAATGTGTTAAATGGGCGAAATCAATCAAATTGGAAAACAACTCATTGGAATGAACGTGAACGAAGACAGCCAGATAGCATCATTTGTTTTTAGATCATTGGCCGCCAATTTCATGACAAAACCAGACTTCAAAACTATACAGGAAGATGCAGGGTGAAACGTAACATCACTCACACATATTGGCATGTTGTTAACCTTAATGATAAAATCGTATCATGGGTGGGCTTCCACGATGCCATGAGGAAATACACACAACCATCGTGTCACAGCGTTTTCTGTTGAAATCAAATGAATTTTAGATATATTCAAGGGACACCACTCCACATCGAAGATATGCAGTCAATTGAGCTTCTTGATGATGTGTTGAGTGTAGTTAGTAGATGAAGTTGTGATCAGGCTGGTTCCTGTTGCTTCCATGCATTTTGCTGAGAAGCGACAGGAACTTGATAATGTGATGTCTAGCACTGTAATATCACTTGTCTTTATTGCACCATGTAAGCGTCCTGTCTGTATCTTGTGTGCTGTCCTCAGTATTTTATAGGGTGGATGGAGGGTGGATGGAGGGTGTCTGGTTCCATGCTGCTTCAAAGATTTCTTCTTTGAAGCAGCAGGAACGCAACTTGGCTGAGCGGTGCTTAGTTGGTTCGTTATGATATAGCTGAAATATTGTTGAAAGCGACGTTAAATTATAATGACTCACCCTGTGATTCTATAAAGCCCCAGAAAAGAATCACTAGAAACAATTCAAGGATCAAATTTGGGTATAGGCCCAAATAGTTGTTTCCAAAGGTGGTGTTTGCAGTACGAAACGTAGAGGTCAGTCTCGGGAAGCTATTATCTCGGCTGACATACCAGATGATCCTTGCGTTAAGGTGACTTCAGATCCTAACTGTGTATAAACGTCAACATTAGTTAAATGTGGATCACCCAGAGGTGTAGAGTCTGGAGAAATATGTCCAAAGTCAATTTGCTTTGGTCATGAAAATGATAGAGAAACGTTTTACGAGAACCCTAGCAAGCTGGTTAAATTTCAGTATTTGTTCAAGTCTGTTAAACAAATGGAAAATGTCGGTATATTAGTGCCCATCGAATTGACCATCTCTAAAACGAAAGCTAACATCTTCAAAATCAATGACAACAAATAACAAAACGCTGTGTGCATTGTTAAATGATGATATTTAAAACTGAGATGTGATGTACACCATGAATGTACAGGTGATGGAGCGTATGATAGGTACATCTGGATCACGTGATATCAATACGGTTAATTGACCAGGAACTTAAAGATGCATAACGAGAAAAAAACGAGAAAAAACGAGAAAAAACACGAGAGAATGGCGGCAATTCGAATTGACTGTAATTTCAGTGGCATGCATCAGATGACTTGATAGGGCTATTGCATAATTGGTGTATCTACTACCCCTTAAACCCGTGTTAGGGGTCAAGGTCTCTTCAATTATAGCGTGGCTGAGTTACAAAATCATAACAGGAAGTCTTTTGGGTTACATTATGGAGACAACGAGCAGTCTGGTAATGATGCGTGGTATTAGCCTATCAGCATGATAGGAAGCAATCGGGACATTTGTTGTAGTTATCTCGCTAAGAAACCGTTAACCATGGATGGTTGTTCGGAAATCTCCCATTACGCTTGTAATACTGGAGGGATCAGAACCGAACAACCATGATAGGAATACTGATTAGCCAGTTCAGCTAGAAACACCAACAAGGGAATATTTCTAGTTCCGGAGAAATAATCGAGAGAAAATTGGTGACATTTCCATTCGAATGGATGATATTGAAAAATATTGACACATCTTCTCTTTAAATATATTTAACGTATTATAAGTTGGCGTATTTTGTATAGGCAATTCGGAATGAATTGAACGCACTCAAGAAAAGCAGTTATATTCTCTCCACATGGCTTTACCGGCGCCACAAATTCTGCAGCCTGCTGCTTTCAAACTCAATACCGCTTGTACAGATCACTTTACGCAGCCCATCTCCTCACAGACAAGTCGTCCTCGTACACTTCTCTGGAGAACAAACCGAACAACCATTATCTCAATATGTGTTAGTAAATAAAGATCTCATTCCAATATATAGCACTGTGGTTCTCCTAGGTTTCTGTTAGGATTTAATCGTTTCGACTGAACGACGCTAAGGCAGCTTCTTGAAATTAGGGCATGAGTTCCTTGAAAGGAATGCAATATGCCGGGTAACCAAATGGGATACACTATGCCCAGTGTATCACTGTAAAAATTGGCGACATGTTTAACGTCTCAAAATGAAACATGAATTTGTCCCAACTTTTGGGACATGTTTGTACGTACATATTTCATTTTGAAACGGCTTCATGTTTCAATTTGAAACACGTGTCATCCTCATGTGTGTTATTGATGTCTCAATATCAGACATGTCATCGTTAAACACGTGTCCGTTTGAAACATGTGACATCCTGCACAGTGAAACATGTGTTGTCTCAATCTGAAACATGTTACGGCCGACTACATGTTTCAAAATGAAACGTCTACGCCCAAACATGACTTTGTCCCAACTTTTGAGACATGTCGCAAGCGAAACGGGTCCGAACATGTCTCAAACTTGGAAGTGTTTCAAAATAGTCTATCTCCCATTACATGTTTCATCAGATCGCCTGTGAAAGAAACAGAAATACACGAAACATTTATTACATTCAACTTGCGTCAGTTTTTATTCTCTTATCTTCGATGGAAGCCAAACTCAGGTATGAACCAACAATAACCATAGGCTACAGGCAGGAACATATATAACAGACCAGCTTGATCCGCAGGTTAACAATGAATATGATAATTTCAGACAGATACAAGTTCGGTACATCATAATTCCTGATGTGAACCAATTATCATAGCGTCCAAATTGTCCATCACAATAACGTGCTGAAGTTTCGGTGAACACCAAAAGGTGCATTTACATTCAGATATTAACCAAAATAATAATTTACTTAAGTTTCCACATCGGTGTGTTGACATGACACAGCCTAACCCAACACACAGGAAGAAGGTCTCAACAGGGGGTACTATATTACATACATGTATTGACCATACTTGCTAATTTAGATGTCTGTAACTTGAAAATGACTTATCTGCTCGCGGTAAATATCTCTGCCCAAAGATTCGTTGAAATTCCATTCAGTTTCGGGGAATGGAATACGGATCACAGATGATTATCAAAATAGCGGAGCCTGGACTCGTCTCGAATTGTTGCAACAGTGATCACAGTCAGTGAGGAAGGAGGAACATTGTTTCACACACCAACAATATTCAATATTTTCATAAAGATGAAAATAATATGCCCTCTCTCCTCCTGCTTTCATCTTCGTATATCTAAGTCGTACACTACATGAGTTGCCTCGGCTGAACATAACACAATATCTGATCAGAATACGAGTTTGGTGATGTCATAGCTCTATAAACATATTAGATCCATATTAGGAGGAGTGCAATTACCTCTTTAAAATTCAAATTTGATTGGCTATTCGAAAGAAGTTAACATCAATACAACTACCACTTGCCATATTTGGAAATAACACAGACTGACATCAAAGAAAATCCTCGCTGCACTGTGTTGGCAAGTTTTTATCTTGATTGACTATATGGTATCACGTGCGTTTCCCAGTTTGAACAATTTACAATACTCTATTCATTAGGGGAAGGTAAATGACGGAACATTAGCGCAATATTTAACTTGAAATGTGAAGATGCCTGATTTGGTGTCATTTGTGTCACACAATGGCCGAATTCCGCGCAAGGTTGTAATCATATATAGGGCAATAGTATTGACTATGTCCAGAAAGTTTCCTGATGGGTTACACACATTTAAAATACTGAATGTATAGCTTTGGTCACATAGAGAACACAGTTGTTGTTTCTTCCAAAGCGAACTCTTATTGATGCCCCATCAATGTCACTCTTTTTTATAGCAACGCTGCTGTGTATTTTGTTGGTATGAATGTTTAACGAGATTACTCTTAACCCTTCCGAACATGAAGGAGAATCATGCCCTAACCTCCACCAAACTTTCTGCGCTATATCTCCGAAACAACAAATTGTTAGGAGCTGACACTGCTTGATTTAACAGCGTAATATATTTAAGTCAGTTTATCCCTATTTGCATACCCCTCCCAGAAATGGATCATTGGTAAATTTAAAGTGGCGGTCATGTGGGGTACCAGAAAAGTGGTGTTTTATCTTTTCTTCGCGATTTTCTTTTGAGGATAAAAGAGTTCATGAACTATTTTATTTCACATCAAATAATTCTTCCCTAAAGTACCCTGTAGTTTACCTCGGAAAACATAGCAAAAATAAACAAAATGGAAAATCTGACCGAAAAATAGACCAAACATTCATATTTAGAATATGACGTAACTGTGAAGTGTCCAAGGATTGGATTTGTTTTTTTTATTTTTGCAATTTCTAGCAGATGGGACCCCAAGATATATTGTGGGGGCTTTTAGACTCGAGAAGTAAAAACATATTTAGTGGGGAGGAGGCGTCTCTTCCTAGGCCTTGGCAGGCCTCAAATACCCTAGGCCTGCAAGAGTTATATTACGATGCAAATAATTCAATTAAATTGGCCGGTCTGTTTATTCTCAATACCGTCAGATATATTCACGATCGCTAAAGACCAGAAATAAATTATTGGAAACTAGAACTTTCATGCACCAGACAGCATTATCTGTCTTGTATACTTTGTTCCTTGAGACATGTCGCCTTTGCGACTTGGTTGTACGTGTTTCGGCCTTGATGTTTCAAGCAGCTATTCAGGTCATTACAGTGAAACGGCAACGCGAGTGAAACATGTCACAACCCTCAAATAGCTGTAATCTTGCGTCTTTGAGACATGTTTTCAAGGAGAACAGGGTGAAACATGTAGCAATATGAAGTATCTCACATGTTACCCATCTCAAAATGAAACGTTAAACATGTTTCCACTTTTTACAGTGTAGTGTTCTGATAAGCATGGATACGATGTTCCAATTGGAATGGCATATGCCATTCCCTGCCATTCCCTCTGTGCTATTGTATGGCAATCCCTATGCCATCCTTTCTTTGGTGAGTTCGAAAATGGATGTCAGGGAGTTCCTAGGAGTTCCAACTCGGCGCACCATGCCACACCATTTGGAATGCCTTATGCCAGTTCCTGGTATGTTCTAATTTCAAGAAGCTCCCTAACAGTTCCTGACGTGGGCGAGTAGGAAAGTAAGGATGGATAATATTAATCAGGTCTAGGGGAGAGGGAATTACCCTATACAGGCCTTTTGGTCTTTGATACATGTTGGCATTTGTGGGAAGTTGATGTTGGGTCGATATCGGGCCTTACAGACTAGTCTTTTGTGTTAAATGCCGTCATTTTCATCTGACGACGATACAGCTTTAGATTTGTGTCTAATACCGCTTATGCCGGCGCTAGGGGCCGTGTGGTCATATCATCCAAGTTGCCACATGAACAGGTACAATAAAAGCGTACCTGAGATCTCGTTAGATTCTTGGTTTGTGCTTTAGAATAGGTTAACCAGAAGACTATACTGTGAAGTCATGTGACTCGGTCAGTATGTCGGCACCTCTTCCCACTTCCCTTATATGTGTTGTAATTATAATCACCCCCGCTCACCCACCCTCAATCTACCAAACTTTCTACACCCTACTATGTCGGTGGAGGGCGCCTTTGACACTATCTCCGAAACGGGGAAAATGGGGAGCTGACACACTGGGTCGTTATAACATATATCAATAAGGCGTCAGTTTAATCCTATTTACATGCCCATCCGACCAGCGGATCCTGGGAAATTGGGAACTCTCGTTCGTCTAATTTCCACAGGGACTTGCGCAGGTTTACTAATAGGCCTACATGTACTGTTTCCTGTCACAACTGAAATATTCGAAATAATTCGTGTAGTTTTCACTGGAAGTCCTCAAGGTTCCCGACCACTATATTGTCTACCACAATTAAACTATTGGGGAACCCTCGTTTGTATAACTAAAAAAAAAGGTAAGATAAGATATTCCGCGATTGTTTATATCTTCTTACTGAAATTTCCGTGTTTGTCATCATGGAAGGTTTATATCCATAATGTAAACGGATGGGCTGGCCATCAGCTGTCGCCAACTACAGAATGTAATCCCATGTGATCTTATTCCTATGTACCGAAAGAGTAACATTTGGAAATAAGCCTTCAACCTTTGGTCGGTTGATCAAAGCTTTTGATCAGTCTCCTATCGGTAAACGACAGGAGGAGACATTATAACTTTCTAGCTAAACTTTCTTCACGTCCATTGCTCAAAGTACGTATATTTAATGCACAGGTTTCCGACCCTCGTGTCGAAGCCTTCAAAAGATCTATTGAATTTCATAAAATTGCCAGTAAATATACAGTTATTTCATCCCGTTGCATGTATGAGCGAATATCACATGTAGACTGCTTGCGGATTGCCATGGAGACTAGTGTACGCGTCATCATGAACCGCGACAAGCTCGAGATCGTGCCATGCAGATCAACATAATCTAGGAATTTACGATCAACGTCACAGAGAAACACGTGGAACGACTGACAATAAGTGGAACAACTGTCAAAAATAAAGCGCGAATATAGAAGATTGCAAAGCATATAAGGGAAGTGGGAAGAGGTGCCGACATACTGACAGAGCCACATGACTTCACAGTATAGTCTTCTGGTTAACCTATTCTAAAGCACATACCAAGAATCTAACGACTCGTGATATGTATTGTATCTCAGGTACGCTTTTATTGTACCTGTTCATTTGGCAGCTTGGATGACATGACCACACGGCCCCTAGCACCGGCATAAGCAGTATTAGATACAATAGATAGCTCTACATTGTACGTCCCAGAGGCCCGATCAACGTCACAGAGAAATACGGCATAATAAAGATGCATGTGATGTAACGAAATAGAAGATGAATTAAATATATTATATATTGCAGTCGTTATGAGAACGAATTTATATCTTGTCAAACTTGTCAAATTTTACCCAATGGTCTTCAAGATAATATAAATGTCATTTGTAAAACCTTGTACAGTTGGTATTAGAACAGATTGAATTCTCGATCAATATATTACCTAACCTAATAATGAACGTAACTCAGCGTATTTTTATGGTGAATGGTGGCATCACCGCAATCCTCGTAGAATGGCACCCGCTCACGTGCAGTAAACACTCTATACAACAAAGCCATCTCAGTTCCACAAGAAACGGATCTAAAGCTTTTAGCACATACACGAACAGACGTGAGTTGGTGTTTTTTCTCCACCGTTTGCCATCTTGATGCAGGATAATGTAAAATGGATATGGATAATCTTACACCTGAATATTTTGAGTACAGGTTATTCCGTCTTCGTCGATTGATCTGAAGATAATCTCGGACAAATCTTTCCTGTATCTCTATGCTTGATGGTGTAAACGGAGAACACGACTACAATTCACCTTTCTCAAGACCATGCGCCAGCTGGTATGCCACTCCAGCTTTTGGAATGGAAGCAGCACGAAACGCGACATTAGACTTGCTAGATGTGTCAACTGGCGTCTTGATGGGCGAAACAATGACCGCAAGGCAAGAGATTTTTGGTTAGATACAAATGCTCTCTCAAAATCTAAGCGTTCTGTTCAACATGACGGTATGGGCCTAAAAATATATCACTCTGTGGAATCACATCACATATTTCCAGGGTATCGCAAACAACCACAAGTATGGGAGATTGTATTGCCGTACGTCGGTGCCGATTTGAAACCGTGAATAGTAACTTTATAGGACAACACCACATCTTATATGTCCACACACATCTGAGTGTAACAACATTCGCCTGTTTGTGTGTGTGTGGATGGGGGGGGGGGGTAAGTGGAAGTGAAGTACGGTAGCAGAAAGACAACTACACTTCAACATTTTGAAGTCAACTTATTGTTTCAGTTTTCGAAAGTTACCGGTCCAGTTTAGATGAATTGATATTGGGTAATCGAATTATTCAGGTTCGTATTATCTGCAAATGAAAGAAACCTCGTTGACGAGTGCTCGCCCGTAGTTTGGTGCACCGTGTCGGTGCGTGTTCTAGTGTTAATCGATTTTCAACGATGCAAGTGAGGACGAAATTGTTGATCCATGGCATGACAGCAATTATCAGTGATAAAACCGCCACTCGCACTAAAAGTTCCACTGAAATTCAATTCGAAATTGCTCCAGTTCAGTGATAGGTCTGCAATCGTTTTTTTTTCCAATCTGAAACAGAAACAACCTAACTCAAGAAATGTAAAAGTTCGATAAATGCTTATATGCCAATATCTCAGTTATTATATCATGTAATTAGAACAACCTAGTAAGTGGCTGGATGAATATAGTGGATATGTATTACAGGTAGAAGCATGACGCTAGGTACTGATAAGTATATACTAATATTGGTGATTTTTTTAATATTATGATATGAATTTTTTTCTCTCTCTCTGAATGGAGAATTTCATGACATTCGAACAAACAGCCAATTTATTGTGATATAATCATTAACTGATTCTGGATAAATTTACCATTATTTTTTATGCTGAAGCAATTTACAGCCTATTTAACCCTGTCTGGCCTGGGGGGGGGGCGAAATGGCTCCCCTACCAAACTTTCTGCGCTATCTCCGGAACGACAAAAAATGGAGAACTGAACCCCCGTGACTTTATCGTTTATCATACTGGGGTCATTTTGAACCTATTTGCATGACCCCACGAGCAGAGGATCATGGGTAAATTCAAGACGGCGACCAGGTGGGGTACCAGAAAAGTTATTTTTTCGTCATATTTCTTCAAAATTTCTGCTTTTCGGCGACGAAAAGTGGACAAAAACTATTTTATTTCACATCACATTAATATTTACTAATTTATCATGCAGTTTTTGTGGCGAAATTGCATAAATAGAAAATTCGAAAAATCGACCAAAAAATGCCGTTTTTGAAAATGACGTCACTATGACGTCATCGAAGCGGCCATCTTGGATTTGTTTTACATTTTCTGGTAGAACTTGACCCAAGGGTATGGTGTGGTAAGTTTCAGCCCCCTAGCTCAAGGGGCAAGAAAAATAATCAGGGGGCCATTTTTGCCCCCCTCCCCCCTCCCCCCCAGGCCAGGATACGTCCCAAAAACCCCAGGCCAGATAGGGTTAAGTGCATTTGGGCCTTTAGTATGTGCATATGTATTCTGTCGTTTCGTTGCCCATACTACTTGTTCTCATCGGTCAACACGTTTCCTTCAACTCAAAGACAAGTCGCAGGAGACGGAAAAAAACATTACCACAGAATTTGTTAATGAATAGCACCTGGTAGCTTTCCAGTATGTAGAATTGCCTAACCCTATTAACTTTGCGCATAACTTTGGGTTCTGGCTAGGATGGTATCAGTTTGCTAAAGTCATATTAACATTTTAATGAAACTTTTTGTATAAATTAATAGTCAAATATAGCAGAAATGAAATAAAAATTTGGGGGTCAGCATATCAGCTAAGGCTATAGAGGCCCATCACATAGGGTACCCATTATCTCGGAATAACACAGAACAGACACGGATATGCAGAAAATCAACATAAATAAAACCGAACATAGATTTTTTTATTAAATCTTCAGATGATTCATCAAATTAAAGAAATGAGGGTCACCGACTTAATTTTCATTCTGATTGACAAAAATAATTTTTTCAACACTTTCGTATCTATTCCCATACTATTTCTGTTAAACTGAGATGGTTGCGTAGCAACACATTTAGGCATATTCAAATAAAAAAATTCATATTTCTTAATAATTAACATATAATTTTAATATACCAAAGACTGGGTTATTCATGCGAAATTAAATATTCCCCTGTATTTGAAATGTATCATATGACTTGTGTCTGAGGTGTTGGTCTTCACCTTGAATACTAAGTGGTTTAGTCGTCCGTTGAGTAGATTTTCTGATTAAACAATGAGATATATCAGTTTCAACAAAAAAATTCGGGATTGATTATTTTTTGGCCATATTTCAAGGCAGAATAGCACTGTCAATCAGATTGACAACACAATGAGTGAATTTATTTATGGTCATTCTACCTCTGGACAGTCAAACTCTGTTCGCGAAGGTTCGTTTCTCACTCGATATGTGAGAAGGGATCAGTAAAAAATCTAGAAGCCACCACGTTGGAGCTATCATAGGATATTAAATTTAGAATAAATCCTACGAACCTGTGGACTGCGAACGGGCTAGGAACTAAATAGTTTCGGGTCATTTTTCTGAAAATTCCCTATTTGTCCTGACAGAAGGATAATTTTCCTATTTTTCGCGGATGAGAACTACATGCTGATATGTCCGGAATGTAATCTAATGTACCGAAACACTAAGTTTCGAAAAATGCCTCAGACAATATGAGACATAAGAACCTTTTAGCTAAACTAAACTCCACGTACATATCCCGGAGTACATATATTTAATGCACAGGTTTCCGACCCTCATACCGAACCCTTCAAAAGATCTGTTGAATTTCATAAAATTGCCAGTAAATATCACATTCTGTGGATGACCGAATGTCACATTGACATTCCTTACGAATTGGCATGGGGGCTAGAGTGTGTTATCAAGAAGCACGATACAATACCAGTTTAACGGCTGACAATAAGACGATACGCGTCAAACATAAGCGCGGCGCCATGAACATACAGAACATAGCTCTACGTCCCAGAAGCCCGATCATCGTCACAGAGGATAACGGTATAAGCGAGATGCATGTAATATATGTAACGAATGATATTGAATCTCGGTTACAGTCTCATTTGCATAATCCCTGTCGTAAAAGTATCATCGGCGAATCTGAATTGTCGATCAGAAGAGATCTTGACTTCTGAAGAGACATGAAGAGTGACTTCATTCTTTCAACCTGGATGGTAGTTTTCTAAATACTACAGTGTTTTCTATGAAAAAGCAAATCAAAGCACCCGGATCGACTTGCATATATTGTTTCAGTTTAGCAACATCTTGTTACTTTGCGGTCGGGGCAAAGTAGTCCACAGTTACACACACAACTCGTCACGTCGCGATAGGACTTTCAAACTGTATTCTATCTATTGCGACTTATTAATTTCAACAAATAATGGCAAAGACTTTTGGTAAAATAACCGAAAATAACCCGTCAAATGATGCAAAACTGTATGCCCAGGTACTCCACGCATTTGAAAGCAGACGCGATATAATTTCCAAGTAGCTAGTTATTTTATTTATACTTGAGGGGAAAATATGCTGAGAGAGGATCGAATTGATGCAATTCATTTTGCTTATCGCTTTGCTACGCAACTCAACATCTCAACATCTACCACCTCTTTTATCACTGTGTTATATCTTTGTGACCTGGACATGTTAAATCATCTGGCACTTCAACTGAACAAACATTGTTTGGCATTATAGCCAAAATCCTTTCGGCGGGCGTATGGGCATGTAGGGTCAAGAACTATGTAGCCGCATGCAGTGACTGATTAATTGGCAAGATATCGTGACTGTTCAGTTTCCGAAATAGTATGAAGGTGCAAAGATCGTGCTTATCAACCTGTAAGTACATTCTGAATGATGCATCACCATCCTACAACAAATATCAGTGACAGTTATTTAAAGTTATTCATCACCAAAAACACAATAGCTAACTAAACTAGATAATGGTAATTCGACTGTTCTTTATTGTGCTTTATTGTGACTTTTGAAGGTTCCCCGATACCAGGAAGCCTGGTCCATTTGAGATTCAGACCATCTGAGAATGGTTATTGTTGGATGGAATCCCCCAATTCTCATATATTCTGGGAGCTTACATGATGCTACACTTATTCAACCTATGCACTACCCTCGGGAGGATTTCCCCACCCCTGGGGCAGACCTACTTAGGTGACCTATAAACCTCGAAATTGGCAAAATCATGTCTTAGGTCAAGTACACACTTAAATCATATCAAACCCTACTTCGTAGGTCCTGTGACGTTAGTCACACTGCTGATGTAATTCGCCGCCTGGAACATTACTTAAAGAAAGAAAATAAAAATATGTCACTATGTTTTTCATTGACTCAGCTCAATAGTTCACCTCAGCACAGATTCTGACATTCTTGTCAGTTATTTTTCCGTATTTCACTACTAAGCCTTGAGCCAGTCACCTTCCCGACTCTGGGGAATTGTTCCGACTATGATTTTTTCTGAAAGCCTATCAGATGCCAAGTTGAAAATCACGTGTTTGCACTCTGGCCATTGGGGAGTATGGGATTGATGAGACATTGAAACCCTGGCACTGGGGTATGGGTGTATAGACAGAAAATCTTCATGTGAACAGTTATAATACTTCAAACCATGGCATCTGTACTACGCTAATGACTCTAACACATTTAAACATGCTTGTGGCTATTATGGCGTCATCGCGACCTCATAATATGACCAGATTGCTCTAAATCATATTTCGCCCTCTGAACTTCCATTTGTGTACACTTCGCCATCCATAGGATGGCTAGCGAATCGTGTGTCTTCATTGTCGCGGAGCGATATCCGGTACTTTACCGTATTCTATTCGGCCTCCATCCGGCGGAGAACAAATCTCGAGAAATCTGATAAATTACAGATTCACATATCACTTCGGAAACAGATATTGCCTGGGCTTACAAAATGGACAGGTATGAATAACTTTCGTATCATCCAAGAGGTGTGGTAGATCTGTAATTTTGAACAAGTAGGACATCGAAAATGGTGGGTTACGTTGGGGTTACGTGGGTAGACTTTAGCTGATTGGCTTACGAAGTCACGTGGTATTGATTTCTGGAAATTCCCTCTTGCAGTTGCCGAAAGTAGGCTGAAAATCGATACACACGATCCTAGGGTCAGTCTTACCGCGTATAGATGACCGAGATGGTTACAGGTTGCTGAACTTCATGATCAATATAATAAATAATCATATTCAAATCACGTGGAAATGTATTGGACATCCATTATAGAAGATCGGAGATCAGTTTTCATCTGCATGAAAACATATTTAGGGGCTGTCAACACTAGAATACAATTTTGGAATGGGGCTGCAGATTGCTAAAGACCATGTGAATAGTAATATTTGAAACTATGGAATATTTGGTGTTTTTGGAAAGGTTAAAGCACTAAATGGCTATTTCACATTTAAACAGGCTTGATGCGTTTATCACGTCACAATAACGACATTGTTCAAAAGGTATTTACCCCTCTGAACTGTGTGATCAATATACTAAATAATCACATTGCTTTTGCTCGAATCACCAGGAAATGAATTGGGCGTGCATGTCTCCATGAAATCCTGCTTCAGCATAATGGAATATGGTAAAATTTCCAGGCATCCACTCACCAAAAAAGTAAGGGTTTCCTGATTTTAGGTCACAGTAACATTGACCACTTTGACCTCAGTATTGCTATGCGAGGCATCATATATTGACTAAAAACATCTATTTTCAATTAGTTTATATATTTTTTACCTATTGACCTAAAATTTGGTGCGCGACATATACATGCCCCATAGCTATCTAGGTGAAATTTGCAAAACAATCTGTCAATTTGTTAAGTTAAGAACTGGGTCTGCTATAGCTGACATGGCCTACCATATACATGTATATACAATTGTCTGCAAATAACTTCAGCTAGCCTAGTCATGTACACATCATCAGATATAGAAATATTCACATTTTAGCACACCTGTGTTGCCGCCCACAAACAATTCAACAAAATAAATTTTAAAAAAAATCTATATTGCATTCCGAGCTGTAAATAAATAATTCAGTGGTGGGATATTTATTCTCGTTGCTGGAATATTGTCTTGGAAAATCGTGCTGCTTTCCTAATCGTGCATTAAGATGAACAAATGACCCTATCTCGTCAACATCAATTTACTGGACTAAAAGCATCGTGCTCAAAGCTACCGAGCTCAAGAGCGAAATCAATAAATAATAAATATTGCGCGACTTGTGACCACGATTAAATGGGGTTGAAGTAGAAAGCCGGACTGTACTCAATTATATTCCTTTTCGTGTGTGTTTTTCACATGACGATCATATCTAAAAAGAACATGAGCCAGAATAATCTCAATTACTGTGCTGAATGTGTACATGTTACTGGTGTCGAAATTTGGAGATATCTTGCGACTAAACTGTGGATAGATTCGCTGGATAGGCTAGGCAGTTTTTGTTCGTGTACAGCAATTCTAATATCGGTTTCTGGTTAATTGCGTCAAGCTAGTTACATGGCAGTGTAACTAACGTCACAGGAACTACGACGTAGGATAGGCATTAGGACTCCAACGCGCACTGAACTTTTGGAAATCCCCCCACCACCAAGTTGAAATCCTGCCTATATTAAGATAGGCACGGCCCAAGTCAGAATCACCAGTGATTTTCATCAAAAATCACCAGGAATTTTTATCAAAAGCAGGTCAGCTCAGAACTTGCTGATAACAGTGCCCTAATGCACGTTCATGCCAAAAACCAAGGTTCTAATGTCAACGGTTCTCCTTATTTTGCCGACGAAAGGATGAACTCACTCACTGCCGGACAATTTGCAAATGGTAGCCTACTTCGTAGGAATAAAAACTTCCGTCGCTATAATCATGATAATGCCTAGAAAATATCAAAATCCGAAAAAAACCAGGTCCGTCTTGCAATCCTGTTACACGCGGAAGTACCATTTATCCAGAACGCTGCACAGTCAAAAAAATGGTGATACCTATCACCAAACAAGGCGACGACAGTATCACCAACGAATGGTGATAAGTTAGAGCCATACATATTCCATATATTGGCAATGACCTCATCGCCAAAAAATGGCGAGGACCTGAAATCTACACTCATTGCTCGTGGTCACTTATTGGCGATGACCAGGAACCGTCACCAATAAATGGCGATGAAATGACCCCGTCACCATTTGTCCTCACCAATAAATCGTGATGATTGGTGATGGCCCCTCACCATTTCCTGACTGTGTGCTGTGTTCTATAATATGGATGTGATCCTCCCATACAGATGAGCTGTACATTTACTCGTGGGCAAACATCCATACCATGCCATAACCCTATCTGGCCTGGGCTTTTTTGGACCTGCCCAGGCCTGGGGAGGGACCATTTCGACTCCCCCCTCGTTATGTTTCTTACCCCTTGAGCTAGGGGGCTGAAACTGCCACATTAAACGCTTGGGTCAAGCTCTACCCAAATAAAGTTTTGTCCACTTTTCATCGCGGAAAAGCAGCAATTTTAAAGAAAA
>JAVTVY010045129.1:0-20265 GCA_036873755.1 Hanleya hanleyi | reverse complement strand
CACTCCAGCCACTAGCCTCTAACCCAAAATGTCGAAAATACCAAAAGCGTACTATTGATAAAATTACTTGGAGAATCTGCATAATTACCATATATTTGTGGAAGATATTAAATATAGTTTACACACTGATACGATTTATCCAAGATATACATCAATTTTTATCTAAAATAAAATACGGACATCTGGTTCAGAGAGTATCGCTTTTCAAAACAACATGGCTGCCTCCGTGCGGAGAAGAATAAACTATGCATCTTTTATCATCAATAACTACTGGAATACATCAAACCACAGTTTGTCATGCCATGAATTACAAAGGTAATATGAAATAGGCAAAGCCTAGAAGCGAACGCAGATAGAAAATCTGCCTCCTCTTCTGGCTTTACCTATTACATATCAAGTTAGAAAATTCAAATGAAATTCCAATATTATACTCTGCGAATGCAGTGGAAAAAACAGAGATTTGGATGGGAATAATAATAATAATTTAATTTCAATTTCAATTTCAATTCAATTCATTCATTTACACCCAAACCACTCTCTGTGATATATGGGGAAAAATACATGGATAACTGTTCGAAACAGCTTTTAAACAAATATACAATTATCACAGTATTACAACTTAACATGGAGTGTCAAGTAAACTTACAATCAGCACAATTAAACATTTATAAACAATGTTACTATTTATAACCAAACCAAACCTGCTTTGATTTATGCCTTGATCTCCGTCGGAGATATACAATACAAACGTTAAACGCCAGTTTAAAACCAAAAGTTATCTCCCCTGGGGAGTTATCCTCCCCAGGGAGTCATCTCCCTTCAGGGGAGCTCACCCTACTCTCTCCTGGGGAGTTATCCTCCCCAGAGAGTAGTCTCCCTTTAGGGGAGCTCTCCTGCTCAGCCTGGATATAAAAGCCAGCTCCCAGCATATATTCCTCCTCTTTCTCATTGTTTTACAAACCGAGACCTGTGGTGTACAAGGCCGCGGAGTGAGGGGAAGGATGGGAGGGCCATTACATCAAAGCAGGTTTGGTTTGGTTATAAATAGTAACATTGTTTATAAATGTTTAATATTTATTGCCCAAACCGACACCTGCTTTGATTTATGCCTCACTACCAACATATGGAGGTGGGAACCTCGGCCCTAAAGAGATTGCAATGGCAGGCTGAATATCCGCTGAGATAATCACATACAAGACACAATAATATTCAACAAGACACCTTAGCTAGAAATGCAAAAAAAGGTAATCATGAATATAAGTAAGTGGCTACTTATCTTGTTGCATGTCTCCATGCAAGTAGCTGTTGTCTTGGATGTGGAGCACAAAGATACCCTCCGTATAGGGACTCATGGAAACTTGCCAGGAATGAGCACTTGGAGGGCAGCAAGTATGAATTGGGAAGAGTTCTGTCTCCAAGATAACATACCAGGTGTCCAATTTCGTGATAGTGGTAGTGGTGCGAGAATTTACTGCCATGTGAAACGTGGACCCGAGCACACGAATCCAGCGAGTAAACAGGGATGAGAGGGGTCTAATGGTACGCCCTCGTCCAAACCTGACGCTATGAACCACCTAGTCAGTCCACATGATATGATCTAGAAGATCATAGCTCTAACCTGAAATGACACAAGCAGAATCGCATTAAAGGTATAAAATATAACTCACCATTGTGTCAGGCTTGATTGTTGACTTGAGAGTCTGTGATAGGCAATCTGAGCTATAACTTCTTCATTGGTGATCAACTAGTATATGGACTTATGATTTGTTGAGAGATGAGATGAGATGATACAGCAAGCTGTCAGACTTGCTGCGATGATCCAAAATGCCGCCCCCCCCCCTCTTTTTGAAAAGTTACTTGACCACGTGCTGGGCAGCCACCAAAGGCCCAAGCATGGTCACTCTATCTGATTGCACTGACATGTCTCTCAGATAGAAGTTAGTGAATGTGGAATTTGCCGTCCAAGCACAAGCCTGAACAATTTCATTGAGGGATAAGTTCTTCCATAACGGCCATGACGTCGCGATGGCACGAATTTCATGAGACGAAGCGGAAGACAGAAGCGGAGGAGCGTCAATGGCCAGTTGATATGACCACTTAATGGTTTTCTTTAACCATGAAGCAATGGTATTCTTAGTAATGTCACGTGTCGCCGAAGGACGAAGAGACAAGAATAAAAGACGACGCGAGCCCCGACCGGAATCGGTACGAGTAAGATAGTGACGTATAGCTCGAACAGGGCATAACAGAAGGTCGTCCTCTAAACCATGTACAAAGTCTGATAACGCAGGAATGGAGTACAAACGTTGCGCACACGGACCTAAGCGAACAGACTCATTTTTGGCGATGAATTCCGGAATAGGCCGAAACGATACACGAGACCAATTCGCCGTCCAGGTCATTGATGATCTCTCAAGAGCATGCAGTTCAGACACTCTAGACGCCAAAGCAAAAGCCGCCAGAAAAGCCGTCTTGTAGGC
This sequence comes from Hanleya hanleyi, assembly GCA_036873755.1. NCBI lineage: Eukaryota > Metazoa > Mollusca > Polyplacophora > Lepidopleurida > Hanleyidae > Hanleya > Hanleya hanleyi. Next base: position 17,785 of record JAVTVY010045129.1, on the reverse strand, counting down.
CACAGCTTTAATCGAGGCGGACTCTAAGGGTTCAAAGGGCGGATGAATCAGAGCACACAGAACCACACCAATATCCCATTTAGGTAACAGCTGTCGAGTACGGCGAGACTGTAGCGCAAATGCCCGAATGAGCGCAGAGATATTGTCGTTTAGACTAATGTCGATGCCTGCAGAAAGACGTAAAACCCTAGCCAAAGCAGACCGATACCCCTCAATGGTACTGATTTGAAACTTCCTGTCACGATGAAGATGAAGAAGGAAGTCAGCCACTAAGGAAACAGAGGCAGAATCGGGATCGGCATCACGTTCTCGGCACCAGGAGACGAAATAAGCCCATTTCGCTTGATAGAGTTGCGATGTGGAAGGTCGATTGGCTGACACCATCGTTTGCGCAACTTCCGCTGAAAATCCCTGGACAGTGAGTGCATTCTGGATAGTCTGCAGACGTGTAAATTGAGCCACCGCGGGTTGTGATGAAATAACCCGTGAGGTTGACGTAACAGGGAGGGCCAAACTGGTAGACGTCGAGGTGGAGCCGTGAGAAGTGGCAGCAGAATCGGGAACCACTGACGACGCGGCCACCACGGAACCACCAGTAACACCACGCAGTCGTGCTGAGCAATCTTCTGGAGAACTTCTAGAATGATGGCCATCGGTGGGTAGGCATAGGCTAGGAAGTTGTCCCAACTGATCGACAGAGCGTCGATGGCGAAGGCTTGAGGGTCCGGAATCGGACTGACAAAGAGAGCCAGCTGTGCATTGTTCCTTGTCGCAAATAAGTCGATTAGTGGAGACTCCCATATATTGCAAATCTGACGGAACACTTCCGGATGAAGTTGCCATTCGGTCTGGAGGACGGTGTCGGGACGAGACAAACGATCCGCTAAGACATTGAGCCGACCCGGAACATGGCGAGCATGAAGATGGCAGTGATGAATGAAAGCCCAGTCGAAGAGATCCCATACCAGACGAAACGTTGTGAGAGATCGGGTGGTACCCATCTTGTTGATATGGGCTATCACCGTCGAATTGTCTGTAGCTATGAGGAGGGACGAATTGCTGAGACGACAACTCCAATGTTGCACCGCTAGGATGACTGCCTTCATCTCCAAAAGGTTGATGTGAAGTTTGGACTCCAAAGTCGACCATCTGCCGGAGACCTCCAGATCGTCCAGATGGGCTCCCCAGCCCGTCTCGGAAGCATCTGTACAGAGATGGTAATCCGGAACCGGAAACCGGAACGGAACTCCCCGCATTACGTTGAGACGAGACTGCCACCAAATCAGATGTGGATGTAGCAACGTCAATACCGGGACCGCAGGATTGAGAGATGGCCTCTGAAGATAAGGAGACAGATGATACTGCAGAGGACGAACCTGGAGACGTCCGTAATGCGTAAGATCCTGCGTGGAAGTGAGCAAACCCAGAAGACTTTGCCACTGTTGTCTTGTCTGAAACGTTGACGATAAAAACCTTCGAATCAGAACCTGGATTTTGGCCCAACGGTCTTCTGGAGGGTATACCAGTTGAAGATGAGTATCGAACACAGCCCCGATGTAACGCCGAACTTGTGCTGGAATCAATTCCGACTTTACGGGATGCGGAATGAAACCCAGATGGCGTAATACAAGCAGTGTGAAGCGGACTTGTGCGTTGAGACTGTCCTCGCCTGGGGCCCACATGAGTATGTCGTCTATATACACCTCGATGAAAATACCCCGAAGATGAAGGAACGCCAAGACAGGTGACGTAATGCGGGTAAATAGCCAAGGAGCGACATTGACCCCGAACGGGAGAACTTGCCATTCGAAGCACCGATCGTTGATGACAAAGCGTAGGAAGCGACGATGACGAGGATGAATAGGGATATGTAGGTAGGCGTCCTGGAGATCGATTGAGGCCAGCCAATCCAAATGATTGAGGCGGGCCCGAATCGATGTCACAGACGCCATCTTGAAATGAGGAGGAGTTACAAGATGAAATTTGTTCAAAACCTTGAGGTCTATGACCATCCTCATTTGAGATGAATCCTTCTTTGGTACCAAGAAGACGTGGTTGTAAAAGCCCACGCTGATGTCGTCTGGTGGAAGTTCTCTGACGGCATCTTTTGAGATTAAGGTGTCGACAGAGGACAGGAGCATCTTTACATGACCTGCGGAAACTGGAATTCGAGAAGGACGAGGCCGAGAGATGAGCCTTGGGCGGGTCTTGAAATCGAACAGGAATCCCTCCTTCAAAGTCCTTAAAATCCAGTCGTCGTCCGTAATCAAACGCCAGTTCTCGCAGAAAACCTGCAGACGTCCGCCCACAACCGGATGGCTGTAATGACGAAAAGCAGGTAGGTGGAAATCTTTGACGTGAACGGAGGCCGAATAGTCATTTGGGGGCAGAGGCACCGCGCCTAAATCCTGATTTCCCACGGCCGGAGCGGCGACCACGGCCTTTACCTGGAGGTTTGTCGATACCACGAAAATCATGCTGAGGAGCACCCTTCTGGGCGGACTTAGAAGCCCGACCCCGAGCAGGTTTCCGATCCAAGGAAAACGCGGGACGCCGAGTAACTGCCGAAACCAAACGAGCAGTTCGCTCTTCACGAATGGCGGGCATTACGGAGTCAATGGCATTGTTAAAAACCCATTTTGAAGACAATGGCTGCCGCTGAAGTTGGTCCTTAATAAAAGGTGGAACGTCCGATTTGACACCTTGAAGTAAGGAAGACCGTTGCGCTTGCAAAAGTGAAGCATACGAAAAGGCACCCGCCTGAATGACTGAACGGTTAGCCCTAATAAGAGTATCCAAGAAGCCGCGTAAGTACTCAATGCGACCGGCAGATAACAAGGTAGCCCCATTTCTCAAACGTAACTCAGGATCCAGAGAAATCCTGGATGATGCCAGCAAAAACCAATCTGCGTAAGATGTAGCACGCTGGATAGACAATAACATATCCATAATACCCGAAAACACCTTAGATGGAACCGAAACCGCAGACGAAGAAGTTGCTTTCGTTAAACGACTCAGATCTCGATCTGTTTTGGGAGCCTTATCCGGCAACACGTTGTCATGGACCGGATGACGAGAAACGGAGGGTTTCTTAAGTTTGTTGTCCTCTTCCAATTGATCCTCAAATAACTTGAGATTGGACTCCCAAGCTGGAGACGGAGCGCAGGAGGAAAACTTCCTTCGAGACGTCGACGATGCCGTAAACTCAGCCGAAGCCGCAGTAGGGCAAGCATAACGCGAAGAAAACGGCTCGGATGGCGTCGGCATATCCGGAACAAGCGCCAGAAGCGCTTTCATTTTGACAGGAAACGCCAACATAGAAGAATCCTCTGAACTATCCGCCACTGAAGAGGAATCATCATCATCAGACGAATCCGACGAAACCGGAGCACGAACGGTGTGACAACGCTGGGGGGACAGGACACCCCTATTGTGAGTGTAGTCAAGAAACGGAGTCTGCGCATGACCAGACTGACGTGACAAACGGTGTGGCGATAAACGGGAACGTCGAACCGGGGAACGAGAACGGCGAACCGGAGAACCAGAAACCCGTAAAATAGCACCACGATGTCTCAGTGAATAAGAGCGACGAACTGGAGATCGAGAACGCCGAACTGGAGAATCAGAGTCAAGAACACGAGACGGTGTAACAGATCGTCGCGGTGACGAAATAACACAACAAATCGGAGAACGAGAACGAGAACGGCGTTGTGTAGAACCCTGACGATAATCAGACACACGAGAATGATGACGCGAAGAGTCAACCTGAATCAAACCCGGTGGTTGCAAATCCGAAACGTGAACATTAGAAGCCGAACGACCTTCCATAGAAACAGATGTTGATTTCTTTATGGATGAACGAGCAGATTTAAATCGCAGAGGCGATAACCGACGATGTAAATTTTTATCCTGATAATCGGCAGGTGAAAGACCAACAGACAAAGGAGTCGGTGAACTGACATGAGTTGAAGACGAAATCTTTTGTCCGGCAGGAACAATAGAGCGTCGCGGTAGAGACCTGGCCTTTGTCCGCTTGAACAAAGAAACCGGTTTCCCAAGGCCTCCTGACAAAGCCAGACCTGAGGAAACTAGGCTATCAAGTACACCAGAATTACCTTGCTGTACAACCGTCCCACTAGGTGGTAAATCTTCCCCAGACCCAGACGAAGGAACCGGACTTCTAGTATTACGGGATAAATCTAACCCAGGACCCAGATCTTGATTGATTTTAATGTCCTCAACTAGAGAAATTTCCACCACCCGTCTATCAACTTCCGATAGATCGGGGTTCTCAGAAGCCTGAAGCAAATATGACCTACGGGCTTGAGCATAATTTTTCCAAGTATCATTGTCCCAAGACACACATTCATTACACGTGTTATTTCTATAACAAATTTTGTCCTTACAGACAAAACATCGCGTATGGGCATCCAAACGAGTCGAAATACGACCACACGCATGGCAAGAATTTGAAGGAATGGGAACACAATACTCAGACATTATTTACGAAAGAAAATATTTCGGAAATAAACTTTGAACAACAACAACTTGTGTAACAACAACAACTTGTATAAACTTTGAACAACAACAACTGTATTGCAATCCAAACTCCTGACGTGCACCACTGGAGGTACAAACGAGAAAGAGGAGGAATATATGCTGGGAGCTGGCTTTTATATCCAGGCTGAGCAGGAGAGCTCCCCTAAAGGGAGACTACTCTCTGGGGGAGGATAACTCCCCAGGAGAGAGTAGGGTGAGCTCCCCTGAAGGGAGATGACTCCCTGGGGAGGATAACTCCCCAGGGGAGATAACTTTTGGTTTTAAACTGGCGTTTAACGTTTGTATTGTATATCTCCGACGGAGATCAAGGCATAAATCAAAGCAGGTGTCGGTTTGGGCAATAAATACCAAGTTTGAAGTTTAGATACTTTGTTGTATATGATAATAAATTGATATATTAACGATGCTGCTGACAGTTCATCTATGAACTCTTTGCCTACGGAATAAATATTCACAACTGGCTGGATGCAAAAATATTAATTTCCACATATGGTATGATGGCCCTAACATTTTTCCATGGGTACCGTAGGTAGGGTAAACTATATATTTTTAGAAAGTTGAGTTGTCTCACATTTATTATGGGATGTAGAAAATTTCTGGTTTTAGGGTTGTCCGAAGTACACATATAAAAATAGTTCCAAATTGTTTATTCCTTCTCAGACCAAAATAGTTATCCTTCAGTGATTGACAGGCTTTGTAGGCATATATATGGTCACTTAACATGTACTTAATCTCTAATCTGTATTAAATAATACTCTATTAATTGTTTTCTTTTGAGATATCATTAATACGCACTAAAGCCTGCTATGGTCACTCTTCCAAAGATTGACCTTAGTTCAGAGAAATACAGTTCAGCAGGCAAGTAAAGAGCTGCCCTATCATAGCTCTTGGGGCTGTACATGTATCTATGCTGGGTCTAGTTTCTGAAGAATGAAGAGGTTAAGCTAAAACTAGGTCATCACATGGACTGGTGTTAGGAATATATGTACATGTATGTAGTGAAATTAATGAATCAATTGAACTTAAACTTAGAAATAATACTATTTGACATGTCTGAGAACTGAAATATTCTGAGATGGATGCTTTGCCACTTGTGTTCTAATACTTTCATTTAGTGCCAGTACCGGGTGTATGTATAATAGTAGTACCACTACATACGGATCAGCTTGGTATTATGGCCAGTTTTTCGTGTGTTTTTTTGGGGGGCTTTTTCAAACAAATAGGTACTATTTTGAATTGAAACTCTGGGAAAGAAATCTGCTGCTCAGGAAGCAGCTATATCTCCACTATTGCTACCAGTCAATCAATTGTCTCTGAAAATGATACTCGGGTGAGTCGGGTATGACAATCAGTTAAAAACTATTTTTCCTGTGAGCCATTAATTAGAAAATACTAATTTACAAATGGAAGTACAGTGCAATAAAATCTAGATTATGCAAAGAAAATTTCACTTGCGATGGATGGTATCTGGCCCAACCCTCAATCAAGCAATAGCATTTATCTTCTGAACCACCTTTCTATATATGCCCATGAGCCTAGTTACAATCCTTAAGCTTTGGGGATTCATATAAATAAAAACTTATGATGGAAATCATTCTTGAATTGTTTGTTGTTTTTTTTCAAGTCGGGAGAAAAAAAAACATGCACAACAGTTACGTCGCCCACACGGGATGGTGACGCCATGCTTGGAAAACCCCTTTCATTTGTTGCATTTCATGAAGCTATCTATATATTACAATCATTGATGCTTTGGTGATTCGTATAAATAAAATCTGATGATGGAAACCTTTCTTGTATTCAGTCCTTAATGGACATGTAAATTGTTTTTATGATACAATAAAGTTGAATTGAATTGAACGACTTGCCGTAGGCAATGAGTTAAGTAACTTTTGGCAGCAATTAATAAACAATGTACATGTATATGTGTGTAACGGCACAATGTATAATTGGTGGAGGAAGGACAATGTTCACTAGAACTTTGGCTAAATACTACTTCAGTTACATTCGGGAAAAAAAATGAATAAGAAAACTTCCTGTAAAAACTTTGTTGATACAGATGGTACATATCAATTTGCATTGTGGCTATAATTAGATCAATAGTTATAAATAGGCAAAATGTTGGTTAGGCTTTACTCTCGTTAAATGTCCTAGGCCAATATTCCACATAAAGATAGCTTTTTTTTTACAAACTTAGGTACATATCATATACTAGTTTGCATTGACTGGGATGCCTGTATGCTCCCTCATATTTTCACAGAAAGGCCGACATACAAGTAATGGTTCTCGTCGCCAACTGCATTGATTGTTCACATAGTCTTTCTTCAAGTATTTTATTACTCAATGCCCGGTATTAACCCTCTCCAGGCGCGCGTTGCAAATTAGCAACAGCTCATTAGCCAATCAGCTATTTATCCATGAATATGGTTTTTCATGTTATATGTATTTAGGTAACACTGAAGGACATTGTTGCTCTTTTGCAACCTAGAGTTCATACTCAGCTCACCAGGTGGCGTAGTTAGAATCATTTCAATATGGCAGCTTCCATGTGAGAAGAAATCTGGTTGTGCACTTGCCGAATTAGGGTAAATATCACAAGAACCCTCTGTCATAATCAATATTGTACCGCATAGGTAATAAGAGGAATTAGTATAGATAGAGTAGATGCTGTATAATAAGTAAAATTGCTCATAGTTATTTTCCCAGAAATTGTTTTTTTCTGTTGTTGTGAATTTGCAACGTTTGACCTCAGGTGTCCTATTAGTTGTTGCATATTTGCAACATTTGCCCAGTTGTGAGGTGGCCTCACTGCTGTAAAGGGAGATTTTGATCCCACACAACACGAATTTCAAACCTGTTTCGTCTTTATAGCAACTTTCATATCAAATGACTTATTTATAAAGACATAGAAAACTGTATTTTTCTTTTTTGGGAAAAATTAAAACTTGTTGCCTTTGATGTATAGCTGACTTTTATGGCTAACGTTGCAAATTTGCAACGTTCCCAGAATCCTTTGCGGGCAGCAGGTGAAATTTTTTTTTTGTGAAATTGATTATATTTGGCCAAGGGGATCATTTTCTCATATCAGATTTTTCCTTCCGGTAGAATTAATTCGGTCCTGAGAGGGTTAATACACATCTTTCAAGTTATGATGTTACATCGCCTGAGTGACGTCCCTTTGCGCAGCAACAACATCCTCTGGCAAAACGATAGGGCTAATCCCCTATCCTTTAACATAGCGGGGTGTAAAGATTAATTCAAGGACTTTTTCAGTTGTGAAACATCGAGTTATGCTTTGATGGCCTTGGTAAGGAGTATTATTGTGAGAGAAATAACATTGGCTACCCCAAATATTATGGGGTTTCGCCAAATGAGGTTGTCAGTGCGCAAATGGAGTTCACTCAGACAACGTAACGTCATAACTCGAAACATGCGTATTGGAAGCTCATACTGTCTAAGACATCTTGAGGGAAATCCACTCAAGTTTGAGTGGAGATTCATACCACTCAAGTATTTGAGTGAAATATTTCACTCAAGTTGAGTGAAATTTGACTCAAGTAATTGAGTGAATGTTACTTCACTCAAACTTGAGTGATTTTGTCCACCACTTGAGCGATTTATTGACCCAAACTTGAGCGAAATCCACTCAACTAGATAACTTGACATGAAGTCGTGCCTAAAACACAACTAAATCCAAGACAGAATCGCATTCCAAAGCGTTCCAACGGCCCTGTGAAACCGGTATCTGTAATGTCGGTGCCTTGATATATTCCCATGTATGGCTAAACTAAGACAATGACAGAAACAATTTCCATCACCAGGGATATCAAGTGTTGCACTGAAATGCATCCATTAATTTCAGTTCAGATTGTTTTACGCTTTTTCTGGCATAAGAATGATCCCAAACATTGGTTGGTTGTGTCTTTACATAGTTGTGATCTATTGTAAAAATATCAATGACAACTGAGAATGAGGAAGAAAATAACCGGATTACAAAAAGTAATTGAAAAAGATAAAATTAAAATTTTATGTAAGGGGAGTAAATCCAATGTTTTATGTAGAGTTAATTCCCCTAGCTGTAAGTTTCACTTTCGGTTGGAGTTGCAATGCATATTCTCAGTTTGTGTGAAATTGAATCTATAAGCTAAAGGCAGTATGAGTGTTGCAGCATAAGGCAGTTGAACTAGTAATAGACTAGTTAACTATTCCTAGGTTATGAAAGTAACGACAGTAGTAAAATAATGTCAACACTTATTTGTGCAGCAAATTTTAACAAACCTCTGCTGAAGTCAACCCTTTCGTTGAATCGAAATATTGGAAAAGTTGCACTTGATGACCGCTGGTGTGTTGACAGTCCGAAGCGTATGACGTTGGTGTTATGAATATTCTTTCTAGCAGACGACAAGACGTTCTTGACTCGTACAAATTCAATTCAATTCAATATTTGTTGTACTGAACACCCTAGACAGGGCAGAGTACATGCAGAACACGAAAGAAGCAGCATCAGCTTCGAAGAATCAAATGTTCGCCCGATACAAATGCAGGCGAGGTATGAACTTTATCGTAGACTCGTAATCCATTTGTGCCACAGAGGAGTTTTACGAATAACAATATATATGTTAGACTCGTACCTAGCCCTCAACTCACACGCACCGTTGGGGTCTAGTTAGCGGCAGGCATTTTGTATTCTCTGATTGGCTGAATTACCGGTCTAAATCTAGACCGGTAAATAGACCAATGTCAATATGTGTTGTTGTTGTTGTTCGTGTGTATCAAGTGACCAGTACTCGTGCGATAAAGGGCCTTGAGCGCTACGGCCACCATTCCACCAAGTATTATATAGATCCTTTTTAAGATTTGATGAGCGATGAGCGATTATGGTAGGTTTCCTAAATAAAGCCCTCGCTTCTACGACTACCACGACGTCCAGCAAGACGGTACATCTTCGGAAAATTTATGACCTATTCCAAGGTTCTTAGCGTGACATGTACATGATCAGGTCAGGGGATTTGCAGCATTTCTGTTCTTCATTCAATACATAGTACTGTTCATACGCCCTATGATATGTACTTTTGTTGCTAACATTATGCAAGTTTTGTTGTTAAAAAAATAAAACTGAACGTACTTGTAGGCCTACTCGTTTGAAGCAGCAGACATTATATAAATTTAGTTGACCTAGATTCTGCATTGAAGATCAACCATTGAAACAACGAATTACGTCAATTATACAGTATTTTCGCCTTCATGTTGTCTGATCGTACTAGTCTTGTTTATCTGATGATGCTAAACAATAATGATCTTGTGAATTAACTTTGTGATAGGCCTAGGTCATAAATTTTCTGAAGATGTACCATTTTGCCGACGTCCAAACAAGCATGGAGGGGCATTGTGGGTGGAGAATACCATGGGCCAATCACTGTGCAGTGCTGATTTAAAATGCCTGCCGGTAACTAGTCTCCATAGAGCGATAGCGAATTGGAGCTGGGTACGAGTCTATGTAACTCCGAAGAATGATATCATGGTTAGAATGATCTATATTTCAACTTAATTCAAAGTCATTTTCAAGATACAAATTGGAGCAAGTGAGAGATATGATATATATACACTAACGACAGTGAACACTGTGCAGACTAAAACAATACTATACAGTACGTGACAAAAACAATTAAACAGCTCATGGCGTTAGTGTGAATTTCATAGGGTCAATGCTGATTCAAGCTCATTATCTGAATATTAAAAGTTCCCGCGAGGCACAAATTCCAGTGTTGAGGCTTGGCTTGTTAGTTCTAATTGCCAATGCTTCTTTATATAATAAAACACGCCAATGATTTGCTCGGTCTATTATTTGGGTGTTTAAGAACACTTTGTCCACAGTTGAGATAGGTTCAGTATCAGTGTCAAGGAAATGGTCCATGGCGAAAAAGAAATTAAACTGTTCACATGAATTGATATGGTTAAAAATGGCGCTGTTTTTGTCATAAGAATGCTGTTGAAGTCTTTTCATAATACAACACTGTGTCTCTCCAATATAACTGGCTTTACAACCTGGACACGTGAACTGGTAGACAACATTACTCTTAAATTCAGCCGGAATGACATCCTTCGGCGATACGATTTCAGATATTCTGGTTGTTTTCCATAAAACTATTATTCTAGCTTCTTTATCTAGGCAACGTCTGATTTTATTGAGCATTCTCTTAACATATTGTTCTCCTATTTTACCGATATATGGCAGTCTGATAAATAGGCACTGATGTCTGTAGGTCTTCTTGTTGACGGGGTTGGCTTGCTTGCATCATTCACGAATCTTTTAATTAGTTTGTTGGCTACGTACTTTGGGAAACCATTCCAAGATAGATAATCTCGAATGAGGTCGAGTTCTTTCTTGAACAAGGACTTGGGATTGCAGATTTTGTGTGCCCGATTTATCAATGCCCTGACCCATGCAGTACGAGCTCTCCATGGTGTGAAACTTGTAAAGTTAACGTATTGACCTGTATGCGTATCTTTTCTGAAAATTGAGGTGCCGTCGGGGGTGACAGAGATATCAAGAAAGTGTAAATTGCATTGTCTGTGAAGATTTCGTGCGTGAATTTAATCTGCTTCTGGAAAGAATTCAATTTCTTGATAACTTTGTCAACGGCCTGTGGTTTCACTAACACGAGCGTCTCATCAACAAACCGGCAATAAAACTTGATGATATCAGCTTGTAACAGAGGCGGGAGCAGGACATTTTCCAGTTCACTCATTATAATGTCAGCTAATACGGGCCCTAAAGGGGACCCCATGTATACACTGTCAATTTGTTTGTATATATCTCCTCCACACAGAAATGGTGTTTTGGTGCAACAGTCCTTGATTAGTTTTCGGAGTGTATACTTGTTCAAGGTAGTATTGATCACTTTGTCTTTGTAGACACGGTCCGTGATGATTTTGATAGTTTTATCTGGGACGAATATTAAACTCGTCCCAGGTTTTATTAAGCGGCACATTCGTGAATAAAGACTCCACGTCAAATGACACAAATACATGGCCTTGATCAAATAGGGCTGTCGGTATATTGCGAATGCGATGAACAGGATCAGACGAGTCCTTAAGTCTGTATTGATTCACGGCAAGTGGTGAGAGCAATTTGGCCAAGAATTTACTCACTTTGTACATGGGTGATCCAATCGTATCAACAACAGGTCTGAATTTGGGTAGTTTATCAAAACTCTTGAGAGACTTTGGGAGCCCTCTTGCTCGCGCCGGGTTTGTATTCTTTGGTCTCATCGCTTTATGTTCTGCCTCAGAAATTTCTCCACGCCTGTTCAGATAACGTTGGACAGTGTTGAGTTGAGTTAGAGTCTTCTGTTCCTTCTGTTTTCTGAATTTGGATGTATCTTTGAATATATCCTGCATGCATGTTGTATAGTCAGTTTTCTTGATGAGAACAATGTCAGTGCCTTTATCAGGTTTTAATATCACGTATCTGTCTTTTAGCTCTTTTAGGATTTTTATGTTGATGGAGTCTGTTTTCAGGCGTCGGTCGTCGAAATCCAAAAAATTACAGGCCATTGCACGAATTGAGTTTTTGATTTTCACATTTTTCATGTATCCACTTGGAAGTAGTTTGTTGGTCTTAAGTTGATCCCATAGTGCCGGTTTGTTGATGACACGCTCGTGTTAGTGAAACCACAGGACGTTGACAAAGTTATCAAGAAATTGAATTCTTTCCATAAGCAGATTAAATTCACGCACGAAATCTTCACAGACAATGCAAATTTACACTTTCTTGATATCTCTGTCACCCCCGACGGCACCTCAATTTTCAGAAAAGATACGCATACAGGTCAATACGTTAACTTTACAAGTTTCACACCATGGAGAGCTCGTACTGCATGGGTCAGGGCATTGATAAATCGGGCACACAAAATCTGCAATCCCAAGTCCTTGTTCAAGAAAGAACTCTACCTCATTCGAGATTATCTATCTTGGAATGGTTTCCCAAAGTACGTAGCCAACAAACTAATTAAAAGATTCGTGAATGATGCAAGCAAGCCAACCCCGTCAACAAGAAGACCTACAGACATCAGTGCCAAATCCTCACCTAAACTATTTATCAAGACTGCCATATATCGGTAAAATAGGAGAACAATATGTTAAGAGAATGCTCAATCAAATCAGACGTTGATAAAGAAGCTAGAATAATAGTTTTATGGAAAACAACCAGAATATCTGAAATCGTATCGCCGAAGGATGTCATTCCGGCTGAATTTAAGAGTAATGTTGTCTACCAGTTCACGTGTCCAGGTTGTAAAGCCAGTTATATTGGAGAGACACAGTGTTGTATTATGAAAAGACTTCAACAGCATTCTTATGACAAAAACAGCGCCATTTTTAACCATATCAATTCATGTGAACAGTTTAATTTCTTTTTCGCCATGGACCATTTCCTTGACACTGATACTGAACCTATCTCAACTGTGGACAAAGTGTTCTTAAACACCCAAATAATAGACCGAGTAAATCATTGGCGTGTTTTATTATATAAAGAAGCATTGGCAATTAGAACTAACAAGCCAAGCCTCAACACTGGAATTTGTGCCTCGCGGGAACTTTTAATCTTCAGATAATGAGCTTGAATCAGCATTGGTCCTATGAACTTCATACTAACGCCATGAGCTGTTTAATTGTTTTTGTCACGTACTGTATAGTATTGTTTTAGTCTGCACAGTGTTCACTGTCGTTAGTGTATATATATCATATCTCTCACTTGCTCCAATTTGTATCTTGAAAATGACTTTGAATTAAGTTGAAATATAGATCATTCTAACCATGATATCATTCTTCGGAGTTACATATATATTGTTATTCGTAGACTCGTACCTTGCCATTTACTCGCACGGAGATCTGATTTCCGTTTTTATCGCTGATAGGGATTTCACAATGAATACTTGGAGGTTTTGTTTGGAGTTATTGTTTATTTTTGTTTACTGGACTTATTGATTCATAAAGAAATCACGTGTGCGTATGATTTCCAGATTTACAGAGGAAATCGTACCTCCCGTCATGCATCAAATCACAGAATTCAAGATGGAACCCACCATGAAACCGGAAGTTAGTCAATTCGGTAACAAACTTTTCAATCGCTAAGGTACAGATCTCATTTGGACACACACTCTATCTAAAAATGCGAACGCTTCGCGTTCGCATATAAGTAATCTGACTTACCGCAAACTCAGACAGACGCAAAACCGCAGAGACGGCAAACACCACAGGGGCTTGTAGCTGGTCGGTTATTAATTATGATATTAATATTTATATATATACTCTCCTCCTACTCTATATAAGAGTAGGAGGAGAGTATATATAAATATTAATAGCCGCTGGTCGGTTATTAATTATGATATTAATATTTATATATATACTCTCCTCCTACTCTATATAAGAGTAGGAGGAGAGTATATATAAATATTAATATCATAATTAATAACCGACCAGCTACAAGCCCCTGTGGCAAACACCACACGGTGAGCAGCTTGCCATATTAACAGGTCATCAATTTACATTTACAACAGTCTACGGTGACAGCACAGCACTGGCATGAGTTAGCTATAGTGGGCGCTGAGAACCGGGTTTGAGCCGATTGCGCGGAACCAGACAATGCAAAGAACAAAAAATAGTCCACGGATACAAGCAATACCTGGGCGAAGAAATGAATATGAAATACACTCAAATTCAGATTTCGTTTTATTTCTAGTTAACATGAAACGATTACGACTGTTTTTTTTCTTCACTTTCTGGTTGATACCCTGATATATGAATAAAAAGTGAAAATCACTGGCGGATTGCTACAGGTCAAGTCAGGGTCATTGCATTATAGTGCACGTACACATTTTCAGATATTTCGTGAGTGGCAGCATAGTCTGGTCGACACCGCTACGCGGTGGCGATCCAGACAAAAATCAATCTTGGCAAACCAAGATGGTAAATCGGGAATACCATCTAGACGTAACGCTATGAAAACTTCATGCGAAATGTTTGCCGATATTCTAAGAGATCCCATAATAAGCCAATCACGACAAATTCTACCGGTTCTCTCTGACATGATTGAAGTTTAGTTCATGGAGATTAACATAATCGCACAGCGCAATCCTTTGAAATTTTCTTTCCCCTAACATAGCCAATATTTCAGATAAATATATTCCTACGAAGTAGGCTACAGATCGCAAATTGTCCGGTAATGAGTGAGTGAGTCAGTCCATCCGAATCCTTTCGTCGGCAAAATAAGGAGAACCGTTGACATTGACCTTGATTTTTGGCATGAACGTGCATTAGGGCATTGTTACCAGCAAGTTCTGATCTGAAATAATTCTGATTAAAATTAGATATAATATTAACACTTCAGTATATTGTTACAGATACATACCATCCATGTGGCCTTTAACAGTATCATGTTCCTTTTATGACCATGAAGCCCCGGGAACTCCTTATCAGTGGATTTAAAAGTCATTAAGGCTTGTCCTTGGAACAAACACAGGGAGAGGCTCTATCGGAGCCTTGTGGTATTTAACAGTGATTTATATCCAAGCCCACTGAGATAAGGCTGGTTTGTACTCGTGCTGCTGTCACATCAAATTACAGTGGTCCGTGTCCTGTATAGCAGATACTATAGTATATTATGCCTGTCAACTACCCTGGAACATTTCCTAGCTTAGACATTAAACAGCCCGCTAAACTTGCCATCAAATGTGATAAGTCTGGGAGTACAAGAATGTGCGGTGTATTTTCTCTGGACTGTGTAGGCTGTACAGTCTGAATGACGACAGCCTAGCAGAATTAGTTAAAGCTAGGTGGTTTAACGTTTATCAATGAAGAAAATCCCCGATCAACCACCATAGAATATAATGTGAAACAAGAAAACCGGAATAGTACATTCATCAGATTGCCGATGCCCAAAATATGTTGTCTCATATATCTAGATAACAAAGTGATGTAGAGACGCTATTTATTCGTCTTTGTACCGGTTATGCTCAGGAGAATGACATAGAATCATTATTATCTTGTGCAGAGAAGGTGTTGGTCTTGAGCTGAATTACCATAAACTACATAAATGCTACCTTTATACTATAGTACTATATATAAAAATTTGTTGTATTGTTGAGAAAATAATGCGATTCAAAAAGTTGTTTTGATCCTGGACAAGGGCACTGAAACCATTAAAGAGATGTAAATGTATTTTCACACGTAAAGTTTGAATCTACTGGAACCTATATTATTCAATCTGTTTCCTTTAATTAAAAAATTGTAAAATTAAATCGGCGAGTGTTATTTATTTTGGAATGAAGGCGCATTAAGAGACTGTTACCAACAAGTTCTGAGCTGACCTACTTTTGATGAAAATTTCTGGTGATTTTTGATGAAAATCACTGGCGATTCTGGACTTGGGCGGTGCCCATCTTAATATAGGCAGGATTTCAACTGGGGTGGGGATTTCCAAGAGTTCAGTTCGCTGAGTCCTAATGCCTACTGCACTTTCGTAGGTCCTGTGACGTTAGTCACACTGCCATGTGTTACCTGTACATATCCATATTAATCTTGCAATATTCGATGGAAATAACAAAATAGTAACTGTGTGAAAAATCGCGTCAACACGTGAACCCCACATCGGGAGCCTCAGCTTGACCGCTCAGGCTGAAAACATGAAAGGGACAGCGTGATTTTCCCCAGAAAGTTTGATCAAAATAGTTCTAAAGTTTAAGCTCAACTGGGCTGAAGATGTGATTACGAGAAAGTCTGAAGTATATGACACACGAAACGACCAAAACAGCCGAGTAGTATGAAATAGCGGTACAAAGAAATATCTTTATTCTTGAGATCATCCCCAGAGGAAATCTCCGCTGTGTTGCAAGTCGCACATGTCATGTTGTTGTTGTTGCAAATGCCCGCGTGTAACGTCTGCTCAACTGCACGAGAAGACCCAGCGTTTCGTTGGAGCACAGAATACGTTTTTGCTGTTGAAAATTTTTCAAAGACAAACTACCGGGGAGAGTAAATTGTAGAATTTACAGTTTTATTTTTGTCGGGAATAGTCGAGGTGTGCCGAAATCCTCCATGGGAGCAATGGCGGCCTCCAGACCTTAGCAACTCCTGAACGACAAGCTCCGCCCCAAACGAAAAAGTGATGCGAACGGTATGGTTGTCTTGTTGTTGTTGTTGTTGTGTTTTCACCAATATAGGCCAAACTACTGGCCCCTGCGGGGCCAGTTTGTTCGGCCTTGGCACATTCTTCTAGCTCCTGCTTATGTGAATAAATCAGTGTAACTTCATTAATTAACGATCTACAGCTCAAAAACCATGGCCATGTGGCACAAACGAAATATCTCATTACAACAACAACATGCAAGTAAATTCTGCAGAGAGTCTGCAGATATCCTCGGAATATTCGTTATCACTCAGAATTATCTGAAATGAACTACAAATGTCAGAACTACAATTAGAGAACACACAAGAGAGATATTCCTACGAAGTAGGCTACAGATCGCAAATTGTCCGGTAATGAGTGAGTCCATCCGAATCCTTTCGTCGGCAAAATAAGGAGAACCGTTGACATTAGAACCTTGATTTTTGGCATGAACGAGCATTAGGGCATTGTTACCAGCAAGTTCTGATCTGAAATAATTCGGATTAAAATTAGATTTATAATTAACACTTCAGTATATATCATACGGAGAAAAGTCCGATCATTTAAGCGAGGGAAACATGACACCATGGAATTTAGGAACAGACCTGGCATGCCTGGTGCTCTCTCGCTGTTGGATTCAATGGCCAGATATGAGGACAGCGACCTCAATACAGCTGAGCGAACTATTTATAGATGGAGGCTGGTGAAGCAACAGTATTAATGTGTTTAACTCCGAGTCTATTCAACTGCTCGATGTACCAGGGCCGGATCACTAAATGACCAGAACATTCACCAATATACTTTCATTTTTTGTGGCACGAACACATCGATGTAAATATATAAATACGCAGAATATAATCTTGCTCAGTCTCACAAAAGGCATGTTATATTAGAGAACCTATGGCTGTTATGGAAGGTTGTACATGTACCATATTATGATGAAACGTACCGTAGGGAAGGGTCACATCATATCTCAATGAAAATGCGACCGAGTCCTAATGCCTACTCTACTTCGTAGGTCCTGTGACGTTAGTCACACTGCTCATGTCACTAACACTCTTT
>JAVTVY010045128.1:0-20659 GCA_036873755.1 Hanleya hanleyi | reverse complement strand
AGAGCGAGTTTCATTTTAGGTATATTTACATATATCGCTCTATAAAAGTAAAAAGTCGAAGTCAAAATATTCCGCAAAAATCCACCAGAACTAAATGTAAATATTATAAATCCCAGAATGAACCATATTCATGTAGCAGGCAAGTTCCCACTTTCCGGGAACCTCCACGGATAAACAAATTAAACAACCGAAAATAAGAGCCACACCTGAGTGATGACTATAGATTTCATTCATCGAAAATTGACAAGAACGCTTCTCTTGCCGTCTTGCCGAACCTCAGATCTTCCGCGGCCTGAGCGGCCACTGGACCCTCAATCAAATGATGGGATAGTAGACCCCGTCAATTATAAACTGCTTCCGCCGTGCCTGAAATATTTGACTCATTTCAAGGTATGTCAGTCAAAGTTATGGCCCCCGCCTGAAGTTTCGGAACTTTTGCAAAAAATCCGTTTGAACTGTGGAATATGGAAATTAAAATAAAAATTAAGATTTTATGATCTATTTTACGCAAATTATGTTTTGTGCGATTCCCGGAAGGAATTGAAGGACAGAAAACCAAATTCACCTTTTTTTTTTAAATTCCTTTTGTGAATTTTTTTTTTATATTTTAGCATGGGATTACATATATGTTGCTGAATGGATTGTGAAATGGGAGGGGCAAAATTCACAATTGCCGACACTGCTATTTCTGGTCACAAACTACTAAATTATCGCCTTACTTAATATGTAGTAAATTGCCTGAGCACATCATGAGAAAACTATATTCTTTAATATTGGCCGCCACACCATGTAGCCTGGCCTTTCCGCTCCAAAATATATAAAAATACATTCTCCACCATCGAGATAAGGCCACTAGAGATAAGGTCATTCCGCCCGTTTACGGTAAATTTTGGTGATGATCAATCAAACTGGGCCAGATTTTTTTCCGATTAAAATTTGAAAAGGTGTTTTGGATATATTTGACATTCAAATATTATAAAAACTATTTTTAAATACGTCACAGACCATTTCTGGTCTACTAAGGTATAATGGCCAATCAAAGTTCGCCGGAAGTAAAGTCCTGATAATAATATTACTGTCAGACACTGCAATGGAGGTTTGTGACCTTCTGGGTCACGGTCTATCACTGTTCTTTTTTAACAGACATTGCATGCGAGGGTTCCTCTATACGGATAGCCTGTGACAAGAGTGCTGGGGAGACAATTCAGATCACTAGCGCCAATTATGGTCGGACGGATAGGTATCGGTGTCCCCACTCTGCAATTCGGACTATCAATTGCAAATCCAGCAATGCCATAGCAATATTGTCCCAAAGGTATGTCATCACAGGAGACCTGAACATTTTCTGAGATGAACAAAGCTGTTTTTCATTCTTTAAGTTTAATTTTTAAATGCACATTTACATATTGAACTGTATCGGCTGGTGGTTTATTGAAACCGGTATCTAGCATTTCAGCTATAGAGGCCCAACATCTGTTGAAGTTGCGTCCAAATTTCGCTCATTAAATAATTATTCTACTTCATCTTACTGCTTCATAAGACGTGATATCTTTAAGTTCTCGCAAATATGGTAGAGAGAGCAAGTTCCCAAATTAGTCAGTATATTTTGCTTCTAGATTACGGCGCCATCTGCAACTTCTGAAAAAGACGGACCTTCTCGCATTATCCCTGATAGCTCTGCCTAAATCCCCGAATCCACAAAATGATTTGCAGTCTGATATCAATTTACTAATTGCGTACGATGTTTGATACTTTATTTTCTTCTTTTCAGATGTAACGCTCAGACCGATTGCAGTGTACAGGCCTCGAACTCTGTGTTTGGCGACCCATGTTATGGGACCTACAAATACCTGGCGGTCCAACATCGCTGCGTTCAATCGAGTGAGTATTGCCCATCTCATGAATGACCAAACTGTGGAATAATCGGTCATATCTTTTAGAACGGATTCTTTGCGAGAGAAAAGGTATTATACAGTATCTGTCATGTATTGTACCATATATGTCCTGTATTATACCATATCTGCTCTGTATTATACAATATTTCTCCTCTATTATACCATATCTGTGCTGCATTATACCATATCTGTCCTGTATTGTACCATATAGGTCCTGTATTATACCAAATCTGTGCTGTTTTATACAATATTTGGCCTCTATTATACCATATATGTGCTGTATTATACCATATCTGTCCTGAATTATACCATATCTGTGCTGTATTATGCAATATGTCCTGTGTTATACAATATCTGCCCTGTATTATACCAAATCTGTCCTGTTTTGTACCTTATTTGTCCTGTATTATACAATACATGTTCTGTATTATACCAAATCTGTGCTGTATTATACAGTATCTGTCCTGTATTATACCAAATCTGTGCTGTATTATACAATATATGTTCTTATTATACCAAATCTGTCCTGTATTATACAGTATATGTCCTGTATTAGACCAAATCCGTGCTGTATTATACCATATCTGTCCTGTATTGTACCATATATGTCCTGTATTATACAATATATGTTCTGTATTATACAATCGGGTAGCCGTTGTCGTGAATAACAAGTTCAGCAATGTTCATACAGTTTATTATCCCCAATGTTACATCATACCCAGGCTGGGGGAGCCGCCCTGGGCATGTTTAATATGTTCACAGCAAAACAAATTGAAATATCAAACACCATGTCTTATTATTTAACGCACCGTCACATTAGGTACAAGTGTTTACTGAGCTCAAGTCAACGATCAGCATGTAGACATATAGAGTATGTACGGCATGTTATGGTATTCATCAGTGCACGGGTGACGCATTCAGCCGAGGGGGTCGGTCAGCTTGGTAACGAAAAACGTAACATTGGTCACCCTCTCCACTGTCCACTTGGTGTTGGGGCGTTGTTGTTGGGCCCATTCCAAGGGATTCACGGTGTCCAGTTTCTCCAGCATCGTCTCTAGCGACACCCGGTTAATGATGGTAAACGGTTGGTCAAATACCTGGATGTTACTGCTCGGGTAAAAATATCGGGCTTGGTCTGTGTCCTTATGCTGCAGCACATAACCAAACGCCAGATTCAACTTGAAGGCCGTAGTTTGATCGTTGAAGATGGCTTCCACGTAGCTGCGTAGACGGGCGAGGTCGGTCAGTCGGAAATTGTAGATATCTTGAATAGGGCGATGACGGTAGAAACAGTGCCGGGTCATGGGCCAATGGCGCCGATAAATGTCACTCACTGGATGGTCTTCGTGTAACAGATCGCTAGGAACATTTATGGGTTCGTCCACGAAGTGTACTTAGCCCTCCACGTCGTACAAAATCTGGCCCAAGGTCTTGTCGTCGGAATTTGACTGTTGAATTAGGGCGACATCATCATCGGCCCTCGTGCGATGGGTGGAAGTTCCCCCTGTCTCGATATTGGTGCCTAGGGGCTCTTCTGCCTGCAAACGTGGCTGCGGAACAGGGTGTCGTGTGCGTTGGTGTCGCAGCAACTGATTGGTCAGTTGCTGCGACACCAACGCACACGACACCCTTGGAATTTGGGCCCATTCCAAGGGATCCACGGTGTCCAGTTTCTCCAGCATCGCCTCTAGCGACGCCCGGTTAATGATGGTAAACGGTTGGTCAAATACCCGGATGTTACTGCTCGGGTAAAAATACCGGGCTTGGTCTGTGTCCTTATGCTGCAGCACATAACCAAACGCCAGATTCAACTTGAAGGCCGTAGTTTGATCGTTGAAGATGGCTTCCACGTAGCTCCGTAGACGGGCGAGGTCGGTCAGTCGGAAATTGTAGATATCTTGAATAGGGCGATGACGGTAGAAAGAGTGCCGGGTCATGGGCCAATGGCGCCGATAAATGTCACTCACTGGATGGTCTTCGTGTAACAGATCGCTAGGAACATTTATGGGTTCGTCCACGAAGTGTACTTAGTCCTCCACGTCGTACAAAATCTGGCCCAAGGTCTTGTCGTCGGAATTTGACTGTTGAATTAGGGCGACATCATCATCGGCCCTCGTGCGATGCGTGGGAGTTCCCCCAGTCTCGATATTGGTGCCTACGGGCTCTTCTGCCTGCAAACGTGGCTGCGGAACAGGGTGTCGTGTGCGTTGGTATCGCAGCAACTGACTGGTCAGTTTGATAAGCCGACCACATTCTACGCATGGACGTTTGGGTACTTCATGGCGTGTACGTGTGTGGCGCTGTAAATCATCCGGGCGCTGAAACGACAGTGTACATATCGTACAGCTATACCGGGCGGTTCCTTCGTGCTTGGTAGCCTCATGGCGGCGCAAGTCGTGCAGACGAGTGAATGATTTCGAGCACGTAGTACAAGTGAACATCTTGGTGGTTGACAGAGTGTCTGATGAAACGGCCAGGCCGCTTCCATTTTATAGCACGCTAGCTGGTGATCTATTTTTAGCACACTCTACCCGAGGATCGAGACTGGTGTACTGGTGTACGACTGAGTCGCATTGCGCGCGCACGTGTGTTTGTGTATGTGTGGGCTGTGGATTTTACATCCGGGATCTTGTCAACATCCGGGTTTCCAAGTGGATTTTTCCCGTCGTTCCTCCGTCTTCCATCCGGGTACTGTGGTTTTACATCCGGGTCTCCATCTTACAGCCGGGTTTTGGACACCTGTTGACCTCAATGATTTGCATATGACCTCTGTGAGGTCACTTCCGCTTCCGTTCACGTGACCGCAACTGACCTTTGGCCCCTGCGCGCGCTACAATACCGGATAAAAATTGCGCGCAGGGGCCAAAGGTCAGCTCCGGTCACGTGAACGGAAGCGGAAGTGATCTCACAGAGGTCATATGCAAATTATTGAGGTTAACAGGTGTCCAAAACCCGGCTGTAAGATGGGGATCTGGATGTAAAACCACAGTACCCGGATGGAAGACGGAGGAACGACGGGAAAAATCCACTTGGAAACCCGGATGTTGACAAAATCCCGGATGCGACTCAGTCGTACACCAGAACACCAGTCTCGATCCTTGACTTGGAGTAGATTGTGCTAAAAATAGATCACCAGCTAGCGTGCTATAAAAGGGAAGCGGCCTGGCCGTTTCATCAGACACTCTGTCAACCACCAAGCTGTTCACTTGTACTAGGTGCTCAAAATCATTCACTCGTCTGGACGACTTGCGCCGCCATGAGGCTACCAAGCACGAAGGAACCGCCCGGTATAGCTGTAAGAAATGTACACTGTCGTTTCAGCGCCCGAATCATTTACAGCCCCACACACGTGCACGCCATGAAGTACCCAAGCGTCCATGCGAAGAATGTGGCCGGCTTTTCAAACTGACCAGTCAGTTGCTGCGACACCAACGCACACGACACCCTGTTCCGCAGCCACGTTTGCAGGTAGAAGAGCCCGTAGGCACCAATATCGAGACAGGGGGAACTCCCACCCATCGCACGAGGGCCGATGATGATGTCGCCCTAATTCAACAGTCAAATTCCGACGACAAGACCTTGGGCCAGATTTTGTACGACGTGGAGGGCTAAGTACACTTCGTGGACGAACCCATAAATGTTCCTAGCGATCTGTTACACGATGACCATCCATTGAGTGACATTTATCGGCGCCATTGGCCCATGATCCGGCACTGTTCCTACCGTCATCGGCCTATTCAAGATATCTACGATTTCCGACTGACCGACCTCGCCCGTCTACGCAGCTACGTGGAAGCCATCTTCAACGATCAAACTACGGCCTTCAAGTTGAATCTGGCGTTTGGTTATTTGCTGCAGCATAAGGACACAGACCAAGCTCGATATTTTTACCCGAGCAGTAACATCCGGGTATTTGACCAACCGTTTACCATCATTAACCGGGCGTCGCTACAGGCGATGCTGGAGAAACTATACACCGTGGATCCCTTGGAATGGGCCCAACAACAACGCCCCAACACACAATGGGTCGTAGAGAGGGTGACCAATGTCACGTTTTTCGTTACCAAGCTGACCGACCACTCCCATCGACTGAATGCGCCACTCATGCACTGATGAATACCATAACATGCCGTACACACTCTATATGTCTACATGCTGATCGTTGACGGCGTCAACGCCAGGTGGTGGTGGTGGTGATTGTGTGAGGATAATAAAACGTGAATTACGCAATGTGCCTGTTGTTGTTGACGTCTCTTGAGCAATGCGGCTCATGAAAAACACGGATGTAAGATGAGGACACGGATGTAAAACCACAGTACCCGGATGGAAGACGGAGGAACGATGGGGAAAACCCACTGGGAAACCCAGATGTTAACAAGATCCCGGATGTAAAATCCACTGCCCCCCCCCCCCACACACACAGTGCGGCTCAGTCGTACGCCAGTACAGCTCGGCCCTCAACTTGGGGATAGTTGAACTGAGTGTGCTAAAAATAGATCACCAGCTAGCGTGCTATAAAAGGAAAGCGGCCTGGCCGTTTCATCAGACACTCTGTCAACCACCAAGATGTTCACTTGCACAACTTGCCAGAAGCAGTTTACTCGTCTGCATGACTTGCGCCGCCGCAAGGCCTCCACCCACAACGATGCACGGTATACTTGTATAACCTGCGCACGGTCATTTAATCGGGAGGATCCTTTACTGCGCCACGAACGCTCATTCCACGAGGGCGCGACGGAACACTGTAAGAATTGTGGTCAATTCTTCAAACGACGCAGTCAGTTAAGACGGCATCAGCGTTTGGTTCCTGTCCCGTCTCTACGGTTTGTGCGACAACTTTCCATTGAAGAGATGCCGCGGAAGGTCAGACCCGGTGAAGATGAGCCCGGCGAGACGAACGCCACTGGTGATGCGATGACGAAGAGCCCGCCTATACCCACAGTTCAGAAGAGCCTGGATATCCAGCCGGACCCCACCGTTACGTTTTCGAGTCATCCGCCTGACAACATCGAACATTTCCTGGACGAACCCATAAATGTTTCTAGCGATCTCTTACAGAACGCCCATCCAGTGAGTGACATCTATCGGTGCCATTGGTCCATGATACGGCAATGTTTCAACCGTCATCGCCCTATTCAAGATATCTACAATCTCCGACTGACCGACCTCGCCCGTCTACGTAGCTACGTGGAAGCCATCTTCAACGACCAAACTACGGCCTTCAAATTGAATCTGGCGTTTGGCTATGTACTGCAGCATAAGGAGACAATCCAAGTCCAATACTTTTACCCGAGCAGTAACATCCAGGTATGTGACCAACCGTTTACCATCATTAACTGGGTGTCGCAAGAGACGATGCTGGAGAAACTGGACACCGTGGATCCCTTGGAATGGGCCCAACAACATCGCCCCAACACCAAGTGGACAGTGGAGAGCGTGACCAATGTTACGTTTTTCGTTACCAAGCTGACCGACCCCCTCGGCTGAATGCATCACCTGTGCACTGATGAATATCATAACATGCCGTACATACTCTATATGTCTACATGCTGATCGTTGATTTGAGCTCAGTAAACACTTGTACCTAATGTGACGGTGCGTTAAATAATAAAACACGGTGTTTGATATTCAATTTGTTTTGCTGTGAACATACTAAACATGCCCAGGGCGGCTCCCCCAGCCTGGGTATGATGTAACATTGGGGATAATAAAATGTATGAACATTGCTGAACTTGTTGTCATTCACGACAACGGCTATCCGATTGTATAATACAGAACATATATTGTATAATACAGGACATATATGGTACAATACAGGACAGATATGGTATAATACAGCACAGATTTGGTATAATACAGGACATATACTGTATAATACAGGACAAGTATGGTACAAAACAGGACAGATTTGGTATAATACAGGACAGATATTGTATAACACACGACATAGTGCATAATTCAGCACAGATATGGTATAATTCAGGACAGATATGGTATAATACAGCACAGATATGGTATAACAGAGGGAAAATATTGTATAATACAGCACAGATTTGGTATAATACAGGATATATATGGTACAATACAGGACAGATACTGTATAATACAGGACGGATTTGGTATAATACAGAACATATATTGCATACAGAACAGATATTGTATAATACAGCACAGATATGGTATAACACAGGACAGATATTGTATAATACAGCACAGATTTGGTATAATACAGCACAGATTTGGTATAATACAGCACAGATTTGGTATAATACAGGACAGATACTGTATAATACAGGGCAGATTTGGTATAATACAGGACATATATGGTATAATAGAGAACAAATATGGTACAATACAGGACAGATATTGTATAACATAGGACAGGTATGGTATAATACAGGACATATATGGTATAATGCAGGACAGATGTGGTATAACACAACAAAGATATGGTATAATGTGTGACAGATATGGATGGTCCATCTCTACACCAAATACTTTCCTTCACTGCCCCAAAATGCCCACTTTCGCTACTACTCCTACTAATGAAGTCACCGATGACGTGAACATCCCTCAAATTTGGATGTACACCCCGAGAGCTACAAGATAACACCTCCCACGACACAATCGGACCAAGGATGATCCATCTTGACGCCAAAGACCTTCCTGCACTGCCCCAAAATGGCCACTTGACTTACTACAACCAACTGCGCATGCGCGGACTGACGCGACTTGCATTTTAAAAACACGCCACATAAGCTTCACTTTGACACCTTCCACGACCCATTCGGACCCATAGCGGTCCATCTCTACCCCAAACACACCCACATACCCCCCAAAATGGCTGCTTTCTATACTACGGGCCAGACTGCGCATGCGCAGAATATTGAAAACGGACGAGAGCTTCAAAATAAGACCTCATACGACACCATAGGATCATTAGGGGCTCACCCAGACCCCAAACGTCCACCCCGTATGGGCCTATACCCCATAGCCAAGCAGTACAGGCATATGGGCTTACCCAGGCCTCGGTGAACTTTTTCCGAAAATTTCACCGTTTCGCTTCGAAACCCTTCCCATCGTGTTTTAAATGACGAGACGTGAAAAACAAATCCAAACAACCCATATCACAATGAACGTGTGTGAATTTCCCAGGTTGAACCTATACTCCCATATAGCCAGTATGGAGCTATACGGGCCTATCCACACCTACCCGGTATTTTTCCAAAAAATTCACCGATTCGCCCCGGGACCCCTCCCATTGTGTTTTTCCCGGCGGGACTAGAAAAACGAGACCCCACAACCCATAGTAACACCCACAACACAAATTTGACCACCTCTCTCCCCCATATAGCCAGTATGAGCCTATATACAGACCGCGGTGACTTTTCCCAAAAAATTCACCGATTCGCTCAGGGACCCCTCCCATTGTGTTTTTCTCGGCGAGACGAAATAAACGAGACCCCACAACCCATAGTAACACTCACAAAAAAAATTGACCACTTCTCCCCCCATATAGCCAGTATGAGCCTATATACAGACCTCGGTGAGTTTTCCCAAAAATTTCATCGATTCGCTCAGGGACCCCCCCCCCCCCATTGTGTTTTTCTCGGCGAGACGAGAAAAACGAGACCCCACAACCCATAGTAACACCCCCTCCCCCCAAAAAAATTGACCACCCCTCCCCTCATATAGCCAGTATGAGCCTATATACAAACCTCGGTGATTTTTCCCAAAAATTTCACCGATTCGTTCCGGGAACCTTTGTGTTTTTCTTGGCGAGACGAGAAAAACGAGACCCCACAACCCATAGTAAAGCAAACGAAAAAATTGACCATGCCCATACCCCATAGAGGCATTTTCCCTTATATTGTATAATACAGACCCCTATTGTAGGAGTAAAGTCCGTGTTCCGCTTTTTATATTTTGGAAAAAAAATCCTAATTTTACACGCACCCACCCCATTGACTTGATAGGCAGGCTCCGTTAAGCCCGGGGACCGATATTAGCCCTTCTGGCTAGAGTTGATAGGGGTTTTCCCCTATTTTAGGGGTAAAGTCCGTGTTTCGCTTTTTATATTTTCGGGGAAAAAATTCTAATTTTACATGCACCCACCCATGACTGAATGGCCCTCGAGGAGCGCTTCACTTTGACACCTCATTCGACCCATTAGGTCCATTAGGGACCCACCCCGGTCACAACACGTGTATTCCCATACTCTTTTTAGGCATTTCCCGTATACATTAACATTGGAAGTCACTTGGTTGACATGGGACTACTTTCTCTCCGCGGAAGTGACGGCATCACCACCAGGCCGCGGAGGAATACAAAGGTTAAAGGTTGCCGGAACTACTTTTGACCTCCACATGACCTTGAGTTGGTGGCACCCCCTGGCGCCACAGAGGTGAAAGGCGATGTGGCGTCCCCTATACTTTAACCTGGAAAAAAAGGAACCAAGAGCTACCTCCCTGGAAAATACGCGCTGAAATACGCTTACTATACTACTGCTGGTTCATTTTCATTTTGCCAAGATTCAGATTTATCGGTCTTGACATGCATCGCTGATTCATCTTCATTATGCCAAGATTCAAGTTCATCTGTACTGACATGCATCGTTGATTCGTTTCATTTTGCCAAGATTCAGGTTTATCGGTCTTGACCTGCACGCTGATTTATCTTCATTGTGTCAAGATTCAGGTTCATCAGTCTTGACATGCATCGCTGATTCATCTTCACTATGTAAAGATTCAGATTTATCAGTCTTGACATGCACGCCGATTTATCTTCATTATGTCTAGATTCAGGTTTATCGGTCTTAACCTGCACGCTGATTTATCTTCATTATCCCACAATTCAGGTTCAAAAGTCTTGAAATACATCGACGACTCATCCATAAATAAATAATATGCAGACGGCGCTGTAATATAATACAGCAATATTGTGTTACATATTCCAAGTATAACTTATTTTACAGTACTATATGTGATGTGAATTTTCAGTGGAGATCGTACAAGGTAATACCCTCGAAACGACTGATGCATTAATAGTGTCGCTTGATCAACATTGTTGGAAAACTCTACATCGATAGCACCTAGCTGGATGAAAATATATTTGCTGAGTCTCGAGAAAATTCGAGCAAAACATATAATCATAACTCTGTTGCAGCCATGCGACTTGCAGTCTTAATTATGCCCTTTATCTCGATCGAAGTCATAGAGTATTTATCCGCTGGTGATATTAAAGAATTCATTCATTTAAAGTGGTTTTGCCTAGTAGATTATCTCCCGCATGTGCACACATACATATATTTTCTTTTGAAACGCTATCGGCCGAAAATTTTACTAAGCAGCATGCTCCAAATGCGATAAATTTGAAAGAGATTTCAGTTTTCGTCAGTGAAAAAAAAGTTCATTAATGTTGATATTATTTTTTCATGAATAGATTAACAAGGGCGATCTTATAGATTTATATGGGGGACACCAAACCGGTGCTAGGGACCGTGTGGATACTGCATAGTCTTCACATGAACAGCTGCAATTAAAGCGGGGCTGAGATATCAAGGCTACGTCCGAAAATCCAGCGTATTCTCGGGACTGAATGTGAGGTGCCGAGGGAAGCTTTCCTGTAGTCATATGGTTGCTTTTTAGTCGCAAGATGTCATTTTTTCCACCTCTTGCAAATCGCTCCAATATAATGTATTATAAAAGCGTACCTGAGATAAAACACATATCACGAATCGTTAGATTCTTGGGTTGTGCTTTAGGATAGGTTTATCAGAAGACTATTCTGTGAAGTCATATGACGCAGTCAGATGTCGGCACCTCTTCCCACTTCCCTTATATGTGTTGTAATTTACCCTGCGTCTTTACCTTTTACGTTGTTCAAAACAAAAAATTCACACCCAACCTCTGTTTATTCTCTGTGTTGTTATCATATTAACAATATTGGAAAAGTTAATTACTTTGATTTACCACCAGCAGACCTCCTTAACAGTAGAAGCAAATTAACGCAAGTCATTTTTCTTCGCCAGAGTATGCACGCCGATTTGCGTGCGAGCGTTCCAGCCTGCGAATCAGCTGTAGCAGTGGGAAAACCATCAAGATTGTTGGCGCTATCTATGGACGGACGAATAGGAATCAGTGTATTCACCCGAAGATGAGCAATCTCAATTGTGGATCACGAACTGCAGTGGAAATAGTGTCCGGAAGGTATGTCATTGTGCTATAAATCCTTATACTTTTCCATATCGCATACCAGTAATCTTCAGCGACACTGATTAATAAATTAACATATATTTTATTTATTTTGTTTTTACTGAAATAAAGGTGATTATTTTGAAAATTGTACGGGTTAGGAAAATTTTAAACACTGAATATAGCAATAAAGATCTAATCAATTCATATTCTTTATAAACCGGTTCTTATAATGAACACGAAGTAGGGTTTGATATGATTTAGGTGTACCTTGACCTGAGGCTGAACATTTACTTTTCCGGGCTAGGTCACCTAATAAGGTCAGAAATTGGGTCAGAAAGTAGGTCACATTGAGCTTGATCCAATTAGGTCAGGCCACACGGACATTGACCTAATTAGGCGCATTTTCATGGTCTTAGGGGGCATTAGGACATGTTTTTGCCAATTTCGGGATTTATCGGTCACCTAAGTAGGTCAAATTTTCATCAAAAAAGTAGGGCAGCCCAGAACTTGCTGGTAACAGTCCCCTAATGCACGTTCATGCCAAAAATCAAGGTTCTAATGTCAACGGTT
Source organism: Hanleya hanleyi (assembly GCA_036873755.1). NCBI lineage: Eukaryota > Metazoa > Mollusca > Polyplacophora > Lepidopleurida > Hanleyidae > Hanleya > Hanleya hanleyi. Next base: position 7,998 of record JAVTVY010045128.1, on the reverse strand, counting down.
TTCCTTATTTTGCCGGAGAAAGGATTCGGATGGACTGACTCACGCACTGACTGACTCTCATTACCGGACAATTTGCAAATGAGAGCCTACTTCGTAGGCATATTTCTGGAACTACTGGTAACCAATCGAAAAAAAAAGTGATACCAAATAACATGCAAACACAACGTTAATGAAATGCAATCAGAATTCCATTTCATCAAAGAAAATATGCCATTAATTGTCTATTTAATTGTCTCCGGTTCACTGAGCAGGCGCGGCGGAGCGACTCGAATATTGGGGGGCCAGACGGGGGTGGGACAGGGAGGGGGCAACCCTCAGAGGGGGGGGGAGGGGGGTACGGGGGTCCTTGGCGCCTTTCAGAACTTGGAAAGGGATAGCATATCTCGCAATAAAACCGTCTCATAAGAGCTAAAAAAAATCCAATCGACGTTCTAAAATGAAATTCCCCCCACGTTGCTCCGAAAATAATTCGCCGATGATATGTGTCAACTATTATACCCACCCACCCAAGTGAAACGTTACAGGCCCTGTCTTGGTGTGAAAATGCATTGAGTCATGTTGACGAAGTCCTCTCCCCCGCCGCATCCGAATTACAGAACGAGTGCCTGGACAGGAGGCTGCAGTGTCCGGTGCTCAGTAAAGGTTATTTGTCGGTGAAATAGGCCGAGAGCTTTATAAACACAAACTATTGATGGACATTGTGCTGTTCGTTGATTAGACAGAACGAACTTCATGGAGAAGTTGAGACATGATCGTATATTCCAGTGTTTCAAATGTAAACACGGTCAATACTTGGGGCTTCTGAAGATGTGATCGGGGGGACGGGGGTACTCCCCCGTAAAAGTTTTGAATTTCAGACGGTTCTCTACACATATCTGACCCATTTCAAGGCACGTCAGTTACAATTATTGAGGGGGCCAAAGTGGTCCTTGGCCCCCCTCTTTTCATATTGCCGCTGCCCCCCAGGCTCCGCCGCGCCTGCATCAAAGCTCAGTTGCATACAGAATTTTTTCCAGAGTTAGGATATGTGGCGTATACGCGAGAATAATTTCTTTGTGTATGATGGTAAAACGACTAAAGCTTGTTTCAATCCAGCTTCACATTTTCAAGTTAAATACTACACTAACGTTCCGTCATTTACCTTGACTTAACGAATAGAGTAAACTGTTCAGACCGGGAAACGCACGTGATGTCATATAGCCAATCAAGATAGGAGCTTGCCAACACCGACCAGCTAGGATTTTCTTTGATGTCTGCTCGTGCGATCTCCAAATATGGCAAGTGGTGGGTGTATTGATGTTAATTCCCTTCGAATAGCCAATCAAATTTGAATTTTAAAGAGGTCATACATTGCACTTCTCCTAATATGGACCACGGAATATTTGTAGCGCTATGACATCATCAGACCTGTATTCTGATTAGATAATGTGTTGCGTTCAGCCAAGGCAACACGTGTAGTAGGGGTAGACTTGGGTAAGCGAAGATGGTTTCAATCCCGAATCTCCAAAATTTTGTATCTAAAAGAAATCTACATGGTAAAGATCCCGGATCTGAGCGTCTCAGAACTTCATATTTTATAATCATTTGCTAGTGGCGGAAGCATTCATTGAAATATATTGACTGACTAATCAGACTGCCATCTCGACCCATGTTGTGACAACAACACCTGGTTAACTAATACCTCGAGTATCCTACATGTAGCTTCGCGGGTGCCATATCTATCTGTCTGATGCCCACCCGCCACTCCGTCGCACCCCAGGCTGCAGTGATACATAACGAGTGGTCTAGGATAGCTAGAGCCATTTAGCAGACAATCACATACAGACAATCCCAACCATACACAGCCAAATTTTCACATGTTGGTACCGTGTGGTAACTGAATGGTAACCGCAAGGAAGGGCCCGGAACGGTACACCTCTGTACAGTACCGTATCCACACAGTACCACTCAGTAACTGGTCAGTACTGATTGGATACCGTACAGTACCACAAAGAACAGGACTGAACAGTACTGCATTGTAACTGAACAGTAACCAACCTGTTACTGTGCAGTGCTGATCAGTTACCACTTGGAAACAGGCTGTTGCTAACTGACATGTTCTGCTCAGTTCAGTTCTGACCTGTGATTATCACACAGGAACTGTTCAGTTACACCTCAGTACCTACATGTATGGTGGGCCTTTCCATGCAGTACCATTCAGTAGAGTACAGCTCAGTACATGTCTGTGAAAAATTGCCTGTGTTATATCCTTCCTGGTTCAGATATGCTTTGATGGATACCTGTTTTTTCTCTTGTTACAGATGCAACCTCAGGAATTCGTGCAGTGTACCCGCCTCCAACTCTGTATTCGGCGATCCGTGCTATGGTACCTACAAATACCTTGAAGTCGAGTATCGCTGCAACTAAACTTTGTGAGTAGTAACAAAAATACAACAAATATTTAGAAATCTATGAAAATTAATATTAATAAATTCGTGTTTTTTCCCCGAAAATTTTAAGTCGTCTTCCATACGTTCATTTTCAAACGGAATCATTCCTGCTGATTTCATGCAGACAATAATCAGAATAAGTACAGTTTTATATTTTATGTCAAGCCTGGTCTTTACATGACATAACAGATTGCATTTTTATGTCAAGCTTGGAGAAGACTGTAGGTGAAAGATCAACGGAATTCGAATCACCAATAAGTACATCCCCAACACACAATATGTTTTATTCATTTTCATGTAGGAACTATTGTCTGGGTCTTTGTGTCGTTGAAAAGGCACAGTCTGGACACATTGTTGTCCCCAGACTTGGCTATTGTATCCCAGACTTGGCTATTGTATGCATTGTCTCGTGATTCTTACATAAAGTACAGGGGCGTCACTAGGATTTCAAAAGGGGGGGTGCGAATGTTTTCCATTTCCAAGGGCGGATGAAAGTTCATAGTGATTTGCACAAAGCTAAAATAAGGGAATTCTGTGATACCAACCATGCCAACAGGGGAGGGTCAAGGGGCCACTTAAGTTTCAGGGTCCTAGGTTGCTGGAGATTCCCCCCCCCTCCCCCCTTCCGTAGATCTGCCCTTGATTTCCCATTTATCACCATCCCAGGAATGCGCACGAAGGGCGCACGTTTTTACGGAGTCTGGGCGCTGGAAAATTAATAACTTTTTACGCTTTTTTCCTGCATTTTAGCGTATTTTAATGCTAAACTAAGATTTTATATCTTGCATAATTGTCATATTTCCAATCTACGGACAAAAAGTGGTGTGCGTTCGCACCACACGCACCATGGGTAGCGACGCCCTTGAAGTATGAACCATTTTTCCCGATCCTTTATGTCTGAACCTTTGATATTGACCGTTTTCTCTTTGTCTATCCTAGGATGCAGACGATGTCTATCCTAGGATGCAGACGATGGGTTATGAAGTTTAGAGGCGAATCTTACTTGTCTGATCACAGCAACCTTCTACAACATATGCCGAGATGATTGCTTCCTCCATCGTCCTTTCTGTGGAAAAGAAAGCGTAGATGTTCTATCCCGTTTCAAGGCATAATACCTGTAATATACTGCACCGAGATATAGCTAAATTCGGATTGCGTTTCATAATGGCGGGGTATATATTGGCCAGCTCACGGTTTACAAAACCAGCATCATGAAACCATATGCAAATGTACGGAAACTGTTCAAAATTGACAAATCTGTGGAGTACAATACCATCGAGGTTGTCTAGGAAAAATACTGGTATTGTATTTCTTACATTGGAGTCTCAGTAAGGAAAGCTTCCTGGAAAAATAAATTGAAAGAGTTTCTGAATAAATCTTGCACTGCTATCGCTCTTCTTGAAAGCGAATTCTGTCACACTCTGAAAGATGTGGAAGGTAATTGTGATCACTTATAATGGGATTAAACGATATACTATTCTTGATTTATGTGTTTCAGTGATTATTCGTATGTTAAAAAAACCCCGTTAAGATTAAAGCGTCAATGTGATTTAAGATATCCCCACAAACAGCTACAGCGTGTCTGGGATACAAATCATTAGGAGAATCAGTTTTGGTTCGTGTGATGTTTTAGATACAGTGCAGTCAGTATTTCTGTCTGTGGGCTCATGACTTCTTGTCAGTACTCCGGCATATTTTTTTTCCGTCACACTTGATATGTTGCGTTTAATTTAAAGTTTGAACCATCACACAAATGTATAGGCCCAAATTATCTTCGCTCATTGGTAAAGCACTGAAGGGTGAGTAAGTAGGATTTAACGTCGTTTTCATCTGTTTCAGTCAGATCACGACGGTGCCTACATATTTGCCAGAACACGAGAGCGCCCACAGTTTCTATTATCCTGGACACTGATCAGCCCAGCCACTACAGAGCAGTACAGAACGATTTCAACTAAAAGAAATGCAAACAACAACAAAACCCAATTTAAATAACAAACATAACAAAGACAACAGTAGTATACAAAAGCTAAATTGGCAAGATAGCGCCTCACTGCGCATGCGCAGAAAAAAAAATGGGGAGGTTTTGTGGCGGTATTGGGGCGGTGTGCGCAGGTGAATGGGGCGCAGGTATGACGTCACTTCCGGTCTGGGTGAATGGGGCGTGACCTTGGGGCATGTATTTCTCCGCGGTGATGCGGTCTGGTGGTGATGCGGTCTGCCTCCGCGGATCGAAAGTAGTCCCAAAACCGTGGGTTTTCGTGGAAGTGTTCGGCAATCTGTAGGGACCGCTAGTGGACCGATGGGGTCGAGTGAGGTATCAAAGTGAAGCTTATGTGAAGGGGCATCTAATGGGCTGGGTGAGGGGTTGACATATCGGCCTTCTGCGCATGCGCGGTGGCCGAAGGGTATGAAAATAGCCTTTTTGGAGCTAGGGGAGCCCCTAGTGGACCGATGGGGTCGAGTGAGGTATCGATGTGAAGCATATGTGAAGGGGCATCTAATGGGCTGGGTGAGGGGTTGACATATCGGCCTTCTGCGCATGCGCGGTGGCCGAAGTGTATGAAAATAACCTTTTTGGAACTAGGGGAGCCCCTAGTGGACCGATGGGGTCGAGTGAGGTATCAAAGTGAAGCATTCATGAAGGGGCATCTAATGGGCTGGGTGAGGGGTTGACATATCGGCCTTCTGCGCATGCGCGGTGGCCGAAGGGTATGAAAATAGCCTTTTTGGAACTAGGGGAGCCCCTAGTGGACCGATGGGGTGGAGTGAGGTATCAAAGTGAAGCATTCATGAAGGGGCATCTAATGGACTGGGTGTGGGGTTGACATATCGGCCTTCTGCGCATGCGCAGTGGCCGAAGGGTATGAAAATAGCCTTTTTGGAACTAGGGGAGCCCCTAGTGGACCGATGGGGTCGAGTGAGGTATCAAAGTGAAGCATTCATGAATGAGCATCTAATGGACTGGGTGTGGGGTTGACATATCGGCCTTCTGCGCATGCGCGGTGGCTCAAGGGTATGGAAATAGACGTTTTGGGAGCTAGGGGAGCCACTAATGGGCCGATGGAGTTCTATGAGGTATCCATGTGAAGCCTATGTGAAGGGGCATCCAGTCATGGGTGGGTGCATGTAAAATTTTTCCTGAAAAAAAAAAAACGGAAAACGGACTTTATCGAAAAACCTGAGAAAATGCCTATATGGGGTATGAGGGGTATATAGGTCGCCGGGCTTAACGGGGCTTGTCTATCAATAGAGTTATCTCCCCCTAGTTCCAGGGTGGGTGTATGTAAAAATTTTCCTGAAAAATACGGAATACGGACTTTATCCTAAATTACGGGAAAATGCCTATATGGGGTATGGGAGGTATAGCACCATCCTGGGAAACGTACTTCTATACATTTGCGGTAGGGTTGTGGGGTCTCGTTTTACTCGTCTCGTCATTTAGAACATGATAGGAAGTGTCCCCGTGCGAATCTGTGAAATTTTTGAAAAAGTACGATATAGCCTCATATAGTCCCATACTGAGGGTATAGGACCGATGTTTGTCCCCCTGGGAAACGTACTTCTATACATTTGCGGTAGGGCTGTGGGGTCTCGTTTTACTCGTCTCGTCATTTAGAACATGATAGGAAGTGTCCCCGTGCGAATCGGTGAAATTTTTGAAAAACGATATAGCCTCATATAGTCCCATACTGAGGGTATAGGATCAATGTTTGTCCCCCTGGGAAACGTACTTCTATACATTTGCGGTAGGGTTGTGGGGTCTCGTTTTACTCGTCTCGTCATTTAGAACATGATAGAAAGTGTCCCCGTGCGAATCGGTGAAATTTTTGAAAAAAGTCACCGAGCCCCATATAGACCCATACTGGGGTATAGGTTCAATGTTTATCCTACTGGGAAACCCACTTCTATACATTTGCGGTAGGGTTGTGGGGTCTCGTTTTACTCGTCTCGTCATTTAGAACACGATAGGAAGTGTTGTGGAGCGAATCGGTGAAATTTTTGAAAAAAGTCACCGAGGCCTGGGTAGGCCCATAGGCCTATACTGTATGGCTATGGGTGTATAGGGCCATACGGGGTGGACATGTTGGAGTCTAGGTGAGTCCCTAATGGTCTAATGGGGTCGAGTGAGGTCTTATTTTGAAGCTCTCGTGGAGGAGCACTTGACTACACTAATGGTTCGTCCGTGTTCAATAGTCTGCGCATGCGCAGTCTGGCCGTAGTATAGAAAACAGGCATTTTGGGTGCTATGTAGGGTGTGTTTGGGTTAGAGATGAGCTAATCACGGTTCGAATGGGTCGTGTGAGGTGTCAAAGTGAAGCTTGTGTGGGGTAGAGTCAGAATGGTGTGTTTTTGAATGCATGTCGCGTTAATCTGCGCATGCGCAGTTGGCTGTAGTAAGTAAAGTGGCCATTTTGGGGCAGCGAAGGAAGTTATTTGGGGTCGAGATGGGCTAATCACGGTTCGAATGCGTCCTGAAAGGTGTCATCTTGTAGTTCTCGGGGTGTACACTCCGATTTGAGGGATGTTGGCGTCATCTGTGACGTCATCGGTACGAGTAGTAGCGAAAGTGGCCATTTTCGGGCAGTACATGAAGGTATTTGGGGTCGAGATGGGCTATTCACGGTTCGAATGCGTGCTGGAAGGTGTCATCTTGTAGTTCTCGGGGTGTACATTCCGGTTTGAGGGATGTCCGCGTCATCTGTGACGTCATCGGTGACGTCATCGGTACGAGTAGTAGCGAAAGTGGAAATTTTCGGGCAGTACATGAAGGTATTTGGGATCGAGATGGGCCATTCACGGTTCGAATGCGTCCTCGAAGGTGTCATCTTGTAGTTCTCGGGGTGTACATTCCGATTTGCGGGATGTTCGCGTCATCTGTGACGTCATCGGTGACGACATCGGTACGAGTAGTAGCGAAAGTGGACATTTTCTGGCAGTACATGAAGGTATTTGGGGTCGAGATGGGCTATTCACGGTTCGAATGCGTCCTGGAAGGTGTCATCTTGTAGTTCTCGGGGTGTACATTCCGATTTGATGGGTGTCCGCGTCATCTGTGACGTCATTGATGACGTCATCGGTACGAGTAGTAGCGAAAGCGGACATTTTGTGGGTGCGTGAGGGTGAGTTTGGTGTAGAGATGCACCATCCTTAGTCCGAATGCGTCGTGTGAGGTGTCATTTTGTAGCTCTCGGGGTGTACATTCCGAATTGAGGCATGTTCGAAGCATCTGTGACGTCATCGATGACGTCATCAGTAGGAGTATTAGCGAAAGTGAGCTTTTGGGGCAGTGCAGGAAGGTATTTGGTGTAGAGATGGACCATCCGCGTTGCGAATGCGTCGTGTGGGGTGTCATGTTGTAGCTCTCGGAGTATAGACCCCGATTTCAGGGATATTTACAGCATCTGTGACGTCATCGGTGACGTCATTAGTACAAGTTGTAGCGAAAGTGGGCCTTTTGGGGCAGTGCAGGAAGGTATTTGGTGTAGAGATGGACCATCCGCGGTCCAAATGGACCGTGTGAGGTGTCATCTTGTAGCAACGCCCACCAACACCATTCTTAATGCTTCAA
>JAVTVY010045127.1:0-22004 GCA_036873755.1 Hanleya hanleyi | reverse complement strand
AAATAGTCATGGTGATCTACCAGCAGCATAGTGTGTGGCCGCTTGATATGACCCCACTCATAGGTCCATCGTGAAGACCAAGCGTCACCTGGAAGAGGATATGGGGACTACCGCCAGCAGAAGCCCTGCAAAATGCGATCAAGATGCGAAAACAGCTGTTCCAGAACATGTTACCGTTACAATATCCCAGCCTGCCCAACAACGTTTAGGACAAGGGCGAGCTTGGACGAAAGTTGACGCAATATCGAATGGCGGCTTCTGATGGACAAGAACATAATTGAATCGTAAACGTACCCAACGCGGCTCCCCCAGCGTGGGTACGATGTAACATCGGGGATAATAAACTATACGAAAATTTGCGAACGTGTTGTACACGCCCCGTTGACAACATTTGAGCTCGTATTCGTCATATAGCTCGAGTCTCTTCGCATGCTACTCTACAGCGAACAATGTATATTGCCTAATGGACAGTTATCCGATCTATTCATTTGTAACCGAGGTGTTAGACAATGGGAAATTTGTCACTCCGTTTTATTATTCGTGAGCGACTGGGAAACGTATTTGTCTGTTTTAGCGTTGAAATTCAGAATGAAAATATGAGATTTCTGTTTATATATGCAAATGATACTGTACCGCTCTCGCAATCGGTTAATGGTTTCTTGTGTAGGCCTATAGTTGTTATTTGCGAAAAGTAAAAGTAAATCTATCTAAGCCTATGGTTATGATATTTGGTACTAACACACTTCCACGAGACGTATTTTATTATAGAAGCAAAATCATTGTAAATAACTTTAAGTATTTATGTGTCATATTCGGTAGGTCGTTTTATTGACACGATGAAGCGCAATGTATAGTTAGCTAACAAGGCATGGGTTAAAACGAAAATGTGAGAGTTTAAATTTGCCGCTGGACCGTATGATGCATTACCAATATTACTATAGGGATGTGAAGTGTTTGGGACAGAAACTTACCACGATTATCGAACTGAAACAGATCCTAAAATTTGGAATATCAACCCCTATAGTATATGGTGTATGGCGAGTTAGGCAGATACCCTATACAAATTCGGAATTTTTGGAAAAATATAAATGGAAAGGATATGGAATATATTGGAACGAGTGTAATATATGTTTCAAATAGTGCTATGGCTTTCTCTTGTGCTATGGCAAACAAAGTGTTTGAGAGGCCACTGGTGGTAAACACTCTTTGGATTATGGCTGTACGAAATGTACGGACCAAAGATGTTCTTCTCTCAAACGATATTTTAGATTTTCAAGATCAGTGTAGCCGTTTTGAGGAAATTGAAACCAGGAAAGCAGTTGTTAAAATAATTGGTCTGTTGAGAATCCCAACATTAATATATTCAGGTATTTGAGAAATATGGTAAAGTTCTTAACATTCATAACGAGTAAAAAACTTTTGACAGAAATTTGAAAACTGGGGTTAGGAGGGTGTGGATGTCTGGCATCAAAACAATTATCTCTCTACAATTATGCTTAGAATTTTGGCTTCCTGTTTGGTATAAAGGTCAGGTTAAGACCTGCTACATCTGCGGAGAAGAAAATCTCATGGGGACTGTCCTTTTCAAGGTAAATGTTTGGAGTGTGGTCAGGCGGGATATTTGAAACGAACATGTAAGACATCCACATAATGAAACTGGTATTCAATCAAATCCAGGGGAGCGGTCTCTCGTTGTGGAGAAGAAGTCTGCAGTTGTGGAGAACTCTCTTGTCGGAATAAACGCACAGTCAACCGAGCAGTCTGAAAGCGTGGATGATAGCATTTGATCAATTGTAGGTTCAGATGGCAAGACCTCAAAGATAAACTCTAAGACCTACAAGAGAAATTCTAGGCTTGACCAGGGGAAGAAGACAAAGACCATAGAGCAAAAGGGAAGTGCATCTAAAAGTCCAAACAGATTTTCAGTTCTCTGTGACGAGAAAGGTGTTGATAATTCCAACGATATTCCAAGTCCACCTAACAAGGAGAATAAAAACGGACGAAAGTCCGGATGCTTTGCTAAATGATCAGGAGTCTGAAGGCAATAAATCTGCCGAGATTGTGGATCAGTTCAGACTCGTGATTCTCTGTCTAGAGTAGAGAACGACAGTGTCAGTGTCAACGAAAATCAAAAGCTCAGCAATGATACCACTATACTCGATGTAGACGACAGTCATAGTGATAATATACCTCTGCATTCTGGAGGTAACTTGAACTTCACCCCAGACACTGATGTGATTGCTGAGCTCACTATAGATGATGCTAGTAATGAACTACCCATGGAAGATGAAAAAAGAGGTGAAGTTGAGGATAATAGTTCTATTTCCGAAGAAGATACACCTTTGATATTTCTTATGCTGATGTGATTGCTGAGTTCATTAGAGATGAAGCTAACAATGAGCTACCTATGGAAGATGAAAAAAGAGGTGAAGTGGAAGTTACTAGTTCCATTTCCAACTTAGATACACATACGAACCCCACCCAGAAAATAGCGTGGCTGATAAGCACGCAGAGAAAACTTGCGAAAATTAGCTACCCGGCAAGACTTCCTTAAACCAGAGGTCGGAAGAGAAATGTGACCTGAAGAGAGAACAAGAAATTTACAGCAATAAGATAAAGATGTAAATCAGTTGGGAGACGATCAGGTTAGAGGATCAGAAAAGCCAGAGGAGAAGATTTATCGCTAAACGTCCATTAAGTTTGGCCAGATTTAAATGAGCTTCAGTTGTTAGCTCAGAATTATGAACAGTAAGCTCTCTTTTCTAACGCTTTACAAGAGCATTGAAGGACTAGACTGCGTCTCGTCAATACTTGTTAAAATGCGTCTTTTACATAGTCCTGTTGATTTAAAGACGGATTTACAAGCTTCAGCCGTTCGTGTTACTTTGAATTCATTTTTTAAATTATACATGGTGTACATACCTTCTTCTGGTGGTCTCCGCCTTGGCGAACTTCAAAATCTGTATGACCAACTCCCCAAACCATGCTTATTGATGGCTCCTTGGGAGAACAGCCGTTAAGGTTGAAAGGATCACCGTCTATAAATAAGTTGAATAAATAAATAAATAGATGAATGATTTTAATTGTCGAAGTACAATTTGGGATGACAAAGAAAACCTAAAGGAGAAGTTCTAGAAACTTCATATCAAACAATTATTTGTGTATCTTCCATAATGGTTCTAAAACATACTTACATCCAGGTAAAGAAACTTATTCAGCGTTAGATATCTCAATTTGTTACCTTCCTGTACTTGAAGAATTTACTCTGTCTATCCATGACGATCTTTGTGAAGTGATCACTTTGCCGTCGTATTAAAATCCGTTCGTTCAGCAGATGATCCTCCTTCATCAAGATATAATTTTAGAGAAGCCAATTGGCTCAAATTTCAAACCATTTGTTTGCAACAACTACAGATAGACTTGTTTACAGATGTCCCAGATCCTATTCAACTATTCTCAGATCTGTTGATTAAGATTGCTGACGAAACAATATCCAAATCTTCCTGTGTAATACATATTAAAAAGCCTTGGTCCAATGACGACTGTGTAATACATATTAAAAAGCCTTGGTCCAATGACGACTGTAAAGAGGCTTGAAAATGTAGGAAAAAAGCCGAACGGTGTTCCCGCCGACCTCCTACTTCTGATAATTTGAAAGATGTAAGAATTACCAGATCCAAAGCCCATAGAACCATCAAACATGTCAAACGTGTCGCATGGAAAAAGTATGTTTCTAAGATCAATACACATACACCGATAAGTTTGAAATATGATCCAAAGAATTAACCGTATCCGGCCTGGGCTTTTGGGGACCTGCCCAGGCCTGGGAACTTTTTTACCCCTTGCTGAAACTTACCACACCTTACCTTACTTGGGTGAAGTTCAAAGAAATTTTAAAGAAAAAGGACTAAAACATCATTTTTCTGGTACCACACGTGACCGCCATCTTGAATTTATCCATGATTCTCTACTCCGGGTGGGGGAGGGGAATATGTAAACAGGCTCAAAATTATGGTGTTCTATTTGGGCCAAGTTTGCGTCGCGTGGCGACTTTTAGAAAATCGCCACTCGCCACGCACCGTGGACCTCTCCGGCGCGCGACGACGGGCGACTTTCTGCTATCTCTTAACCTGCAAAAACTCGCCAGTCGCCACCCGCCGTAAAACACGGCGAGTTTCGCTCTATCTCTTAACCTGGTAAAACTCGCCGCGCGCCACTCGCCGGATGAACCACGGCACACGGCGACTGGCGACTTTTGACTGTAGTGAAACTCGCCACTCGCCACGCGCCGTGGACATCTCCGGCGCGCGACGACGGGCGACTTTCTGCTATCTCTTAACCTGCAAAAACTCTCCAGTCGCCACGCGCCGTAAAACACGGCGAGTTTCGCTCTATCTCTTAACCTGGAAAAACTCGCCGCGCGCCACTCGCCGGACAAACCACGGCGCGCGGCGACTGGCGACTTTTGACTTCTGGAATTTCCAGGACTTTTTCTCAATTGCGCATGCCCGGGGAGCATCAATTATGCAGTTGCAATATCATAAATCACAGTTGCGATCTCATAGAATTTGAGAAAGTAAAAAAAATATGGAAACTGTTGAAAGAAATACGTCTTTTCATCTTTAAAAATAGGGTCTTGATAGCTTGTAGGGTTTGTGATACAGGAAATATCAACCCAACAAAGAGCCGCTCTAGGGATTAAAACAGCAATAAAGGATCTCTTATACAAAGACATCGCCCGACTCTTTCACATAAAACTTACGAAGAGAGAAATTCAACCATTCAAAGAAAATGTTAGCATTTTTTCTTACTTTTTTAATCAATATGACGATGACGCTCAATTCGCTTTCTTAAAGGAAAAGTTCGGGTTTGGTTGCCTTTGATACATATTATTACAGCTCACCAAATTGAACCCAAAAGATATATTTTCTCATTTTAAATTTTTTTTTTGAAGGAGTACTAATCATTTTAAAACCGCGAACTCGCAGAGACAGAGTGCCGCCATATAGTACCATATACAGAAGGCGGATATGACGTAGGGAAAAGGCTTGGAACTCTTCTGTCTGCTCGGGTAATATACGTGAAACACGGAGTCTTCAGTCGAAATTGAGTGAAATCATGTCGACAAGCGGCAGTTCCGAGTCCAGCGGTGAAAGCGACGAGGAAGCTGTGTTTGGTCTTCACGGCTACCAATTCGAGCCGAAACGCTCAGACATGGAGATCAGAGCTGCGGAGATGATAGCAGCTCTAAAACGAGACAGGCCACGAAATGAAGACAGAAGCCCGCGTGGAAAATTCAGTACATATATGGTGTCGGTGCACACGCTGCTCTCATCGACGGTTTAGGGGAGAGATCGAGTGTCTTCGCTGTTGGGAGAGCGAACAAAGCCGCGCTCTGACAACTAGAAATGAAAATGGTATGAGCTATTTAGTATTCGAAGTAATTCTTGCCAATTTTTACACCGTCAAACTTGCGCCATAACACACACAGCTCCATGCTGCTTCCATGTTCTGCCTTCCGCTTACGTCACACTGTTTTACATAGTTTTACTTCTATTGGCTAAAATAAGTCACGTGACAATACAATGGCGCTTTCCTGGAGTTTGCTAAATTTGACGGTATCACAGCATTTGGTTAACTATTTCTGTGTTAAAATAAATTCCAAAAATAAAAGTAAAAATACAGTTGAATACCATTTGACTAGCTCTTTCAGTTGAAATATAGCTTTACCATACCCGAACCTTTCCTTTAATATTTCATACAGCATATTAGTTGACGTTGCTTTTACCTTGTAAAACAAAAATCCCGCGTCGAGTGCTTTATTGTATTTTAAATAAGGAACAATTTCAAAGCGATTCATTCTGAATTGAAAACGATATGCTGTTTTATAAATATATATAGGCACTTATATAAAACGAATGAAAAAAACGATTGAAAATGTTGTCTTGGTGTTAATAAGAACTGAAACTTTTTTAAATATACCAGCAGGAAATAACGAGAGTATGCAAGTTCTGCACAGAAACGGATAACGAGTATTTTAATAAAAAAATATCTGCACATTTGACAAAATTAGATTGCCCTATATGCTTATTGCATTAAAAACAACTTATTTCAAAAAACAACTATATTAATTATTACAGATAGCTTACATCTTCAAAATTAGTTACATAGCACCAGATGTAGCTGGAGAGTTCATTTATTAGAAATAATGTATATTTATGCACGAGGAAGAGATTTAAAACTAAATTAAATAACAGCATGTTTCGAATAAAATATTTCGATAATTGATGCTCCCCGGGCATGCGCAAAGTCAAAAGTCGCCAGTCGCCGCGCGCCGTGGTTCACCCAGCGAGTGGCGCGCGGCGCGCGGCGAGTTTTTCCAGGTTAAGAGATAGAGCGAAACTCGCCGTGTTTTACGGCGGGTGGCGACTGGCGAGTTTTCGCAGGTTAAGAGATAGCATAAAGTCGCCAGTCGCCGCGCGCCGGAGAGGTCCACGGCGCGTAGCGAGTGGCGAGTTTCACTGCAGTCAAAAGTCGCCAGTCGCCGTGCGCCGTGGTTCATCCGGCGAGTGGCGCGCGGCGAGTTTTTCCAGGTTAAGAGATAGAGCGAAACTCGCCGTGTTTGACGGCGGGTGGCGACTGGCGAGTTTTTGCAGGTTAAGAGATAGCAGAAAGTCGCCAGTCGCCGCGCGCCGGAGAGGTCCACGGCGCGTGGCGAGTGGCGAGTTTCTAGAAGTCGCCACGCGACGCAAACTTGGCCCAAATAGAACACCATACAAAATGACCACAGTATGATAAACTATAACGTCACGATGTATGAGCTCTCAATGTTGTGTCGCCCCAGTGATAGCGCAGAAAGTTTTCAGGCCTGATAGGGTTACAGGTAAAAGCTGCAATTCCAGTGTTTACCATCTTGAGGATGGAGATCAGTTGATAGCTGACAAATTAAATATTACTAATAAGCTGAGCGAAAAGATCGCTAAAACTTCATCGTCAGATAATTATGTATTAAGTTCCAAATGTTTAAATAAATGGAAAAAAAGAAGAAAATTAAGTTTTCCTCTCCTAATAATGCAAAATTGAGCTTCATAATTCTCTTGAGGAGGAGGAGGAGGAGGGAATTTGGCTTAATGTCACACTCAAGTTTGTTTCACTCATATGATGACAGTCAGTTTGGTTGGTGGAGGAAGCCGGAGTACCCGGAGAGAACCACCGCCCTTCGGCAAGTAACTGACAAACTTTCACACATGGACCATAATTCTGTTGAGAAAGTTATCGATTTCACTCTGGTCACTCTGATAATATTTCTTATCAACTTCGAAACATTTGCCAGAGTCTTCTCTGAAGCATTCGTAAAGGGGCATCCCATGGGCTGGGTGTGGGGTTGAAATAGCGTCATTCTGCGCATGCGCGGTGGACAAAGGTTATGGAAATAGACGTTTTGGGGTCTAGGGCAGCCCCTAATGGTCCGATTGGGTCGAGTGAAGTATCAGTGTGAAGCCTATGTGAGGGGGCATCTGATGGGCTGGCTGTGGGGTTGAAATATCGTCATTCTGCGCATGCGCGGTAGATCAAGGGTATGGAAATAGACGTTTTCAGGTCTAGGGCAGCCACTATTGGTCCGACTGGGTCGAGTGAGGTATCAATGTGAAACCTATGTGAGGGGGCATCCGATGGGCTGGGTGTGGGGTTGAAATATCGGCATTCTGCGCATGCGCAGTAAACCAAGGATATGGAAATAGACGTTTTCGGGTCTTTGTGGGCCACTAGTGGTCCTATGGAGTCGAGTGAGGTATCAATGTGAAGCACACATGAGGGGGCATCCGCCTGGACTAGTACCTCGGCCGTTGTCACCATTCTGCGCATGCGCAGACAGGGAATTGTGGGAAAAGGGTATGGAAATAGACGTTTTGGGATCTAGGGGAGCCCCTAATGGGCCGATGGAGTCGTATGAGGTATCAATGTGAAGCCTATGTGAGAGGGCATCTGACTGGACTAGTGGCTCGGGCGTTGTCACCATTATGCGCATGCGCAGACAGGGAATTGTGGGAAAAGGGTATGGAAATAGACGTTTTGGGGTCGACATGGGCCACTATGGGTCCTGTGGAGTCGTATGAGGTATCCATGTGAAGCATTCGTGAAGGCGCATCCGACGGGGAGGGTGACACTGACGTCATTCTGCGCATGCGCAGTAGACCAAGTGTATGAAAATAGACGTTTTGGGATCTAGGGGAGCCCCTAGTGGGCCGATTGGGTCGAGTGAGGTATCAATGTGAAGCCTATGTGAGGGAGCATCCGTCTGGGTTAGCGTCTGGTCCGTATTTGACATTCTGCGCATGCGCAGGCAGGGAATTGTGGGAAAAGGGTATGGAAATAGACGTTTTCGGGTCTAGATTGTCTACTATGGGTCCGATGGAGTCGTATGAGGTCTTATTTTAAAGCTCTCGTGAAGGGGCGGCCGCCTGGACTAGTGTGTCGTCCGTGTTCAACATTCTGCGCATGCGCAGACAGGGAATTGTGGGAAAAGGGTATGGAAATAGACGTTTTCGGGTCTAGGTGGGCCACTATGGGCCCGATGGAGTCATATGAGGTCTTATTTTGAAGCTCTCGTGAAGGAGCACCCGTCTGGACGCCTGGTTCGTCCAAGAGTCCAAGAGTGTTCAAGAGTCTGCGCATGCGCAGTATGGTCGTAGTATGGAAATATACACATGGGCGTGTGTTTGGTGTACTCAACCCCATATGGGTCCATGGTTGAGGTTTGATGGTGTGGGTTCTGCACAAGTTGGTGTGACGTCACTACCTCCGAACACAGAAGAGTTCCAATTTTTCCTTAGCCTAGCGTTTATCCATTCTTCCGAAGCATCCATTTATAGAGGAGGGTCTCCGACAATATTACCATCTATTTCCCTATGTGAAATGGCCAGTGGGGAACCCTCAGTTTTCCACAGAACCGTATTGGCACGAAAAAAACTTAATAAATATATTAAACTTAATCTATAGGTGTTGGACGAGTCTCCACTCGCCGTCTTCCTGGTCTTTACCTACACCTCGAACCTCACTTCACTCCACCTGTTGCTCTTGTAACTTGTAACTTCTCGTCAAATGTTGGAATGCCCACTCTTAACCTAGAACAAAACATGCACTTGGTCTGTGGGCTGATTTCATTGGCTCTCTATTTTACTGCAGTGCTCTTGCATTGTTTTCTAGGCATTGATGGGTTATATTTGATCCCATCCTAGGCCACTGATTGGCTATTTTCTCAACCCATTTATGGACTGAATCCCCACATGTCCCACATGGGGCATTCATGCTAACACAGAAAAGACGCAAGACAGATTTTTGAGATCTCATTTTTTTATTCAGTGAACAACAACAACGTGAGAACAACCACGTGAAAAAAACTGAAGCCCGGAACAGGGGGCTTTACGTGAAAAAATTTAAGCCCAGAACGGGACTTGTACATTGAAATGAACGGCAGCCCAGTCATATACGAGTACATCTCGGTCCTCGGCCTTGGGGTACTCGTCAAACATGTGGACGATGGCCTGCATGGAATGTCCCCGATATCGATGGTACAGGTAAAACAAGCAATATTGTCCGCACACACTACTGGTCAGGCTTTGCAACGTTTTGGTATTCCAGCACCACGTCTCTGTGCCTTGATCCATGTAGTCTGTTAAATCGGGATGGAGGGGCAAGGGCGTCGGAAGCGGTACGGCAGGTACGGCCATGGCCGTACCACTTTTGAGCAAAAATTAAATAAAAAATAGGAAAGAAAGAAAGACAGTCAAAAAAAAAAGAAAAAAAAGGAGAAGAAAGAAAGAAGAAAACAAAAAACAAAAACAAACTAGAAATGCAAGCAGTTTTGACAGCTTCCAAGTTGAATAAGACTCTGATCGGTCCAAGCGTCATTGAATTCGTTAGCGGCTCCGAGCACCGGCTAGCCCTCTCGGGACAATTTCGATCGTGCGTGGAAAGTAACGTGTACGTTCGTATGCATGATGTCGGTTTGGTGTTCACGGTATTTTATCAACGAAACAAATTAATTTTCTTCATACGAATTCCGTTTTTCGTATGTCATAGGCCTACACGCTATAGGTTGTTTCTGGCTGCGTGCTATACCTTTACAGGTCCGTACCTGACCTTTTATTTCTAACAATATACGGCCTAACGAGATATGGTTAAAAGAGAAGCTCAATAGCGCCTTGTAAGTTGCATCACATGAACACACATTTTGTTGTATATCACCTGAACACAAATGGCGTTTTTTTTATATAAAAAGCGCTAAGGCTTCGAGGGGGTACCACCCTCTCAGGCTCTTCCCCTGCTTGGTCGCTTTGCTCTTTCGCGAATTGGTCCTTCACTCTCTCGCAGACCCGGCGGAGTGCTGGAAATGGGAAGTGGGGCGAGTGGTCTAGTAGGGGCGTTAGCTCCCCGTCCTCATAATTATGCCGCAAGTACTTCGTTCTCCAAGGAATTCCCTGCAAGTAACTGTGATGACGGACGGGGTAGAGGGGTTTTCGCACATTTTTTCTTTCTTTTTGCGTCCCTTGTCCGTGCGGTAATTTACTGTTAGCAGCCATGGCCAGTTATAAAAATTACGAGAGGCAGCTTTATTATTGCAGAAGTATAGCTAGCTAAATTATGAATGTAGATGGCGTTACTTCTGCAATGAATTTATCAACACCCCATTGCCCATAAGAATTATATCGGTTACGTCTACGCAATGTGTCTTGGTTACGGTACTTCAGCATCCAGAAAACCACCATCAATTGGGTTTTCCTGGTAAAACTGTTGGGATAGAACTAAAAATACACTTCAATTCAGAGTGATTTTCTTCACCAGAAATCGCTCAGAACATGTCTCCGGCCATCTAGATCCCAGGGGCTTCCGGGGCCTAGGCGGCCCCTGGACCCTCGCCTAATGTGCTATGATTGTGGCCGCACCACTTTTGATTTGCTTCCGACGCCCCTGAGGGGTGGTAGGCCATACGGGTCAAAGTATTCGCCCTGCTCTTCTGTCAAGTACACGGGCACCCAGTGTTGACCGGGACGATCCATCGGGTCTGTATTCAGAACGTATGCAGCAGGATACACACGGTCTAATCGGAACACGTCTCGGGCGAACACTCCTTTAAAGACCATGCGTGTCCCTGGATCATTCTCCAGCACGGTGCGTATCTGGTCTGTATCCATGTTAGGTGGCAACGTCACACAGGACGATACGGCTTTTATCGATTTGAATAATGTTGTCAAACTCAGCGTAGCAAATCACGTTGATGGTTTTCGGTAAAGGTGTCCCGAAATGCAGTTCCAAGCGTAAGTTGCCTTTCTTGACGAGACTCAGTTGATGATCGTTGTCTAAGGTGGGAGTCAGATCGAAACAGAACAATGTGTATCCTTTGCCGAAATCGTCTCGACTGATCATATTTCCCTCGTCTTGGTTGATTTGGCCAGTTGCTGTGAAGAGGTTCAGATAGCTCCGGATGTAATTGGCCGTTCCGAAGTTAGGTTGTAAAGGCCGTGCCGGTACCTGTTGGCCATCCACATGCAGGGCCACGAAATTGATGTTGAACGCTTTTAGGTTGAATGGATTCCTCGAGAGAGTCCCATTATAACTGACGTTCCCCACACAGGCTAGGGTTAAACGCTTGGGCAAATCCCCCAGGAACAGGTTTTCTTGATTGACAATCATATTCCCTTTAGGGACGGAAAAGACCTTGGTCTGAACTCGTCGAATCGGGTACTGGGTTGGTTTTTTCTCCAAGGCTCTGATGTGCCCCAACTGTACACCTGGGCTCGGTTTCACTTTGCGTACAAACAGACTGGCCTCTTGGATGACAATGTTATACTCGAGGTCCTCACTCAATTACAAGCGTCTAGTCCGTCATTCATAATCCAGCCGTCCTCCATTAGAGAATATCCGCGTCCATAATCCAAAGACCTATTCCATTTTCCACATAACAGTATTAGCACCAAATTCAAAAAGACAATCATAGTATACATAAACATAGGCTTGTTTCCTGCAAGAGAGAAGCGGTCAACAGTTTTCAATGATGCCATGATGTTCCAGAAATATCAATCCGTATCGCTGATCAGTATTCTTAATCCATAATATTCGTTATAGAGTCGTCATCTAAAAAAAGATGTATCTCAGTCACGCTTTGATTGTGCCTGTTCATATGAGTACCATGAGGATCTTGAAGTACATGGGTTCATACGGCCCCTAGCCCCGGGTTAAGCGGAATTAGACACAAGTTACGAAACGTAGCGCCATAGATCTTGGCGTTGCGCGCACTAGTCGTATTCCATTCAAGAGGTATCGGTCCTGCATGAATAAGTCCGCATGCAGACATCTCATCATATCGACCGATTGACTCTCTGCTGCGAAATCCACTCTCTCCGTATAGCCGTCATTATCAGGACTCGCTTCCATCTTGCCTGGGGTATCTCGGTAGAACAACGGGGCTGTCAAATACGACTTTTTAGCGTCACGTCCGTAGGATAACAGTGGCTCGATGTAGGCTCGATACGGGTACGTGTTTGTTGAGGCGCTCACCAGTTTATCACTGAGGGCTATATTCACTTGCTGGAATAGCGAATGAAGCCAGAGATTCACTGGACCCACGGGTGCATCTGCTTTGAGGACAGACCCATCTTTATTGGTGATTTTAGCTTTCACATATAGGTACGTATGAGCTAAATCCAGGTCGGTCGTAGCTGCGTTGGTGATGGTGAATTCAATGGGGCCTGTGGCTGTAATACTGGAAAGAGGGAGATGTTCCACCCATTGACCCTCTTCGGCACTGGTCTGAGTAGGTGGGACGATCCATAAATCAAATTCACTGTTGGTAGAAGGACACGACTCGGCGTAGATGACAGCCATGTTTAAGAAAAGATATCCTGGGTCTTCGATGTGCGTCGTCGCTGGGTCGGTCGTCGACTGGTGCGTGGTCTCGTTGCATGCGTGTACCTGCAAAAACCGGAAAGCTACCCCCGGCCTGTTGGGCATAATAGCCCATATAGCTGCGTGCATCACACTCGTAAGGCACCTTCATTATGCAAAGTGAACCGCTCGGACTTGACGGAAATGAAGTGTCAGCACCACTTTCCCACGCTCGAATACGATCGGTTGACCGGTGTCGTCTCTTATATCGATGATGATGGAGCTAATATCGGTCTGACTGACCGGTAGATAAACGATGTGCCTGAAACTGTGGGTGACTTGAGCTCCATACTTGCCTTTCACCGGGCAGATGCGTAGTAGCTGCTTGCTGTCTTCGACAATGTGTGCATCGACCACGTCTGAGTAGATGTACAGGCCATACATACCACCACGCATGTCCATCGGGATGTGGCCTGTTTCGCCGGTGGGGCCAGCGTACCCCTGTAGATCGAAACCCAGCATTTGCTGTAGGATAGGACTGATTTCGACACTCACGTTGGGCTGAGAGTGAGACAGGCCTTGTCGTTGTGTGCGTTGTAATCGAAGTCCACATGATTTTTGAAGGGGAAAGTTTCTATGGGTTGTGAAGTATTCGTGACGTCCCATAGAGACTTATAATGCATCAGACTTCTCAGCCCACCCATGAACTCCTTGGGAATATCGTATTGGCCTTCGGGTAGGGTGAATCGGGTTTCTTGTCCTTCGTAGGTCACTTCGTACCACACTTCACCGCCTCGCACGTTGGACGACGAGAAAGGGTATTGGATATCCACGAGTCCACATTCCCAGCGTCCAGGTAAATGCAACGGTTGCGGTAACTGGGTCACGTACTTGGTCAAGGTGTTGTCAGGAAACACATCAGCCGAGCTGTTACTGGGTAGGATGAGGTAAAACATGACGACTGAGCTTTCCTGCTGCTGCTGCTGGGTTTAATACTTCTCCCAGCCCTTGGGCGCTAATCATCGTGATGGTCGCGGTGACTTAGATCTTGGTGGTTGCAGGGGGTGGCGTGGTGAAAAAGTAGGTGCCCAGCGTGGTGGTGTTTTGGGGGGAGACTCCGGTCCCCACTCGGTTTCCCGAGAAGGTTGTGGAGTCTGTCGTTGTGCGTGCATCGGCGATTCACGCTGCATCCAGGCCCAGCGCTCGGGGTTCCCCACCAATTCCTGTGGTACATGCATGTCTCTCAAGCCTTGAGCGAAGACCTCCCATCCTCGAGGATTCGTGTGTGACCTGCGTTGACGCATCAGGTCATTCACTAAATCCGTCATGTGGGTACCGGGGACCACCTGATTCTGTACCAGGAGTTCACCTTTATCATTCCAAGTCATGTTAGGATTCTGTTTCATCCGTTGTAATACCAGGCCAGCTTGTTTCTTGAACGATGCAGGAACACTCTTCAGGACTTCGTCTTCGACCCACCGTGGGGCTGTGGGTGGTATCCCTGGTAATGGCGGCTTTTGGGGCGGTGCTGAGGTTGGTGGTGGTGGTGCTGCTGCTGGGATAGAGAGGGTTTTGTATTGGTCTATGAACGTCATGTACCGCTGGAAACGTTTCATTGTACTGTTGCTTGCTTTCTCCTGTCGCTTAACCCGGTCATTGTAAGATCTGACGCATCTCTTCATCGAGTGTGTTGATCGTCTTCACCGTAGAGCGTACGGGGTACGGTGATTGGAGGTTTTGAAGGAGCCGCGGTTCGACGAGGAATATTTTTTTCGTGTGGTTCATTTTCGGCCGAACAGTCCACCCAATACTGGACCCAACACGGAAGCCGCCAACGGTGCTAAAATGGCCCCGAGAAAGCCGCCTTGCTGTAGCACCTTTTTCTTGTGTGTTTGAGAGACTCGCTTCTGGACTAAGGTTCGCAGACCTGTCTTATGCTTGGCCAACTTCGACTTCTGAGCCGGAGTCAGTGGTACGTTGCCTTTTAAGATATTGAGTCCAATCTCACACAGACAGCACACGAGAACAGGGTCTGCGCCGTGTACAATGGTTCGAACCAACTCGGGTGGGGCCGTCTTCAATACACGGAGCGTCGGAGCATGCTTCCGTACTCGAGCAGACATCATGTACAACTGATGCTAGAACCCACAACCCAGCCCTTTTTATCTACCTACATCGTGAATATTGAACAGAGACAAAAGTCAACCATGATGTGGTATTAATTCTTTTATTATCCCCAACATCAAACACACACCCCAGCTGCGGGGGAACCACTGTGGGTGTGTTTACATTATTTTTGCATGTACACGTGGTGGGTGTCTCCGGGAAAGATACCGGTCCGTAGTCGAAGGTGGTCGGGGGTGGCTTGCTTCAGGTCGAAGAGCATATACCCGTGCTGAGGGGTTGTCGCATCTTTAAAGGCTTCCAACGCAAACGCAGTGCGTCCAGGGTACATCTGTCTCGTCAGGTGCAGTACTTGAGTGGTATCTCTCGGGGTTTTGAAGACCACCAGATAGTGGGCATTTAAGCTGATGTTCCGATGTTCTCTGTTTTTACTGAACAGATTCTGCACAATGTAGATGACGCTGAGACGTCGATGATGGCTGCCTTTGGTGAAGAGTTGGGTGACCCGCGCATCCGTCTCTGCCATGAGATCATCCAGAACCACCAAGGTGTCCGGTTCCAAATCGGCCAGGTTGGGTAGTCCTTCCACGAACGTGATGTGAGACATTGCTGCATACCCCGCCGGCCATTCTCCGTAACACCACACGACTCGGGCAATAGGTGGAGTAATCATAATGTAGGTGTTGACTCTACACGCGATGTAGCCTGTACACGGGGTGTGGTGGAGGTGATGATTGGGCTCGTTTCGGTCACGAGATGGACTGGTGCTATCTGTAGACCGGCTGGCGGTTGTGTCTTTGGTGAGATGAGTAGAGTGCTGAGATAGGCTACGTCGTAAAACACACCTCCGTACAACACACTCAGCAGGGTTAGCACTATCACTACGAAGCCCACTTGTGCTTTGCGCGTTTTGGGGGACGCTGTGTTCAGAGACGGTTGCACCGTGTTCATGGTCGAACGTAGAATGCAGGATGATGGCGGCGGTATCTGGTTTCATAGTCGTTTCATCTTGTTGACCGCGACCCAGGAATTGAAGAAACTGGGCCAGCCTTGCCATTTGACGAAATGAAACAGTTTGCCTCGTCGACGTTCGGTTTTTAGGTTGCGTTCCACCGTGTAGTAGTCTTGCTTTGATTTGACGACGGGTTGTAATTCCAGCTCGAAAAACGTCCCGAGCAACGGTTCCCCTTGAAGATCTTCCAGTTCATAGACTCGTTGCTGTCGGGGTAGGCGCCGTTTAATGAGGAAGTGCTCATCGCTCCAGTTGGGTAAGTAACTTTTTTCGAACTTGCCCTTGACTTTACTGATCAGTACAGGGTCCCCGGGCTTGAACTCCTCCGGCATACGCTGCGATTGTATGGGGTACAAGACACGCCGGACTTGGGCTTCGTTGTCTTGGGTCACAGTAATGGGGGCTCTCTGTATACTCCGGTGATAGGCCCGATTGTAACCACTCACAAGTTTCGGGAGAACATCGATGTACCGTCTTGTATTCTTATATGTGAAATATTTATACATGTGGCCTTTGAATGTCCTCGTGAACCTTTCTACCACGGAAGCCTTGGTCTCGTTGTAGGTGTGGAAGAAGACCTTCTGTTTCTTGAGAAAGGCTTGGAACGGTCTGTTGAGGAATTCCGTGCCTTCGTCGGTTTGCAAATACAAGGGTTTGCGCCCGGTCTTGAAGATGTCCTTGAACGCCGCTATGAGATTCGCCCCCGTTTTCGTCCGGATGGGTACCACCCACGCATACTTTGACAGGATATCGATGCACGTCAAGACATACCGATTCCCATCATTGTGTTTGGCAAATGCGCTCATATCGACCAAATCCGCTTGCCATTGGGCATCTAGTCCTCCCACGATGACCCGGCTTCGTGGAAAATGGTGGCGAGCAGCTCGATGTAAGGTATAGGTGTCTTGTTTTTTTAACCAATCTCGGACTTGGGCCCGATGTATCCCCTGGGTTTTGGCCGCTCGATAGAGAGCCGACAATGCACTATAGGCCGCTGGACTGTCGGGACTGTAGTGTAAGTTATCCAACACCTTCTCCCAGCGCTTCATGGTAACAAAATGATAATGGACCCGGCGAGCATGGTTTATTTATAACGAAGTCTGATGTTCGGGTTCTACCACCGTTGTATATATCCTAGGTTGACTGAGTCTAGCCGGATAATCAATGGCTTCGTCGTCGTCTGCATCATTGGTAGAAATTTGTTCATTGGGATTCACATTGTCCATGGTAAATGACCAGTCCAACTCGTCTGATGACCACTTGATAAGCACTGGATCCACATCTGCCACGGCATCTTCCAATGCAGATCATAGAACTGGGTGAAGGGTAAAATGCACTGTACCACCATCTAGTCGAGCCAACTGAGCAAAGAAGGGGCCGCGTCGGACGTACACATCGTGACACAAGTGGATGAGGTCGCCGGCCAGTTCACCAGACAACACCCGTTTTAATTTGATCCAGCCCGCCCGGGACAGACGAATGTGAGCCGGGCACGGTTGTGTAGGGTCCACATCTCAGATGTCCCCCACCTCCTCCGTGATATCGACCGTATCCGCATAGACCTGCAGGAAGACCTCGGGTGTCAAGCTGAGAAACGCCCGTATTATATGCTCCGTCATGGTTAGTGCGTGAATGGTACCAGATTTGACGGTCTCTCGTACTTATAGGGAAGAAAAGTTTATGACGTCAGAACATGGTGCATTATGGGCTTGCCACATGAAACGTACACCCCATATTATCTGTGAATATCTGGCGCTGGGGTCACAGTTCCTTTCTGGCTGCTTTCATTTGGGTTCCGATGCCGTACCGGCCTGCGTTGTATGGTGCAATTGTCACTGGGCTGACTGAGTGTAGCCGGATAATCAATGGCATCGTCGTCTGGTTCATTGCTAGGTTTGGTCATTTGTTCGTTGGGTTCTGCTGCCGCTTCACTCAGGGCACGAGCTCACCCCAACTGATCAGCTGACCGCTCGTCCGGTGTAACCAGCTGGTCCACAATAGGCACCACTTTCTCGAAGGCTGTCAACAGATCGAGGTCTGAGGTTTCCGTCGAGCTCACCGCTCAACACCTGTTTAAATTTGGTCGAGTCGTCCCGGTGTAGCGTAACCGTATTCGATACGGTCTCAGCGCGCGACCAGCAAACATCTCCACGGTCTTCAACGATGGTGACTTTATCTTCATAGACGTGTAACCCCACCTGGGGTGTTAGGGGAAGGATGGCTCGTAGTACTGGTGACATGGTTGACCCAATGACGAACGGTGAATGACACATACTTTGACTGTCTCTCGTATTTATGGTGAGGTCTTTCGGTGACATGGTTGACCCAATGACGAACGGTGAATGACGCACGCTGTGACTGACCCTCGTATATATCCGTTGCACATAAGCGCATCCGTGGAGACTCTAAAGAGCCGTTCTTTTCTATCGTTGTCATTGCCACAGCGTCAGGGTCAATAGGGCAAAAACCATGACGAGGCCAACGAGCCGTCGCTGGTTCCGGCGTGAGCGCTCGTGGTCCATAGCCCGGGCATCAGGGATGACTGTCATAGTCCAGTAGTGGTGAGTGATAGCACACCCCTCCATCGAGTCCACTCTGTCGAGGACCGCTTCTGTGAACTCTTTCAGGATCTGGCGTCGCCCCTCGTTGTCGTTGCCATCTGCTAACATGGATCGAACCACTGCTCGGTAACCCGTCGGTGAATTAACCACGGTCGCGTGCTGTAAAATATGAGTCCCATAGGGATAGGTCTCCGTCATGGCTCTGCAACAATAGGAATGGAGGTGTGGGATCCATAGGGCCGTGTTTTATAGACCCTGTCACACATGCGCGCCTATACGTAGCTCTACGGGATACATGCATTCCATACAGGCGGTGGAAAACCCGGATGTTGAAAGTACATGCATACGTTCTAAAGAAAAAATTGGAACTCTTCTGTGTTCGGAGGTAGTATTAGTGAAACCTGAAGTGACGTCACACCCACTTGCGCGGAACCCACACAACCAAACCACAATCATGGACCCATAGGGGTTGAGTACCCCAAACACACGCTCATGTGTATATTTCTATACTACGACCAGACTGCGCATGCGCAGACTCTTGAACACTCTTGGGCTCTTGGACAAACCAGGCGTCCAGACGGGTGCTCCTTCACGAGAGCTTCGAAATAAGACCTCATACGACTCCATCAGACCCATAGTAGACAACCTAGACCCGAAAACGTCTATTTCCATACCCTTTTCCCACAATTCTCTGTCTGCGCATGCACATAATGTCAAACACGGACCAGACGCTAGTCCAGGCGGATGCTCCCTCACACAGGCTTCACATGGATACCTCACTCGACCCAATCGGCCCACTAGGGGCTCCCCTAAATCCCAAAACGTCCATTTTCATACCCTTGGTCTACTGCGCATGCAGTTCCACGTGTCACCCACCCCATCGGATGCGCCTTCACGAATGCTTCACATGGATACCTCATACGACTCCATAGGACCCACAGTGGCCCATGTCGACCCCAAAACGTCTATTTCCATACCCTTTTCCCACAATTCCCTGTCTGCGCATGCGCAGAATGGTGACAACGCCCGAGCCACTAGTCCAGTCAGATGCCCTCTCACATAGGCTTCACATTGATACCTCATACGACTCCATCGGCCCATTAGGGGCTCCCCTAGATCCCAAAACGTCTATTTCCATATGCTTTTCCCACAATTCCCTGTCTGCGCATGCGCAGAATGGTGACAACGGCCGAGGCATTAGTCCAGGCGGATGCCCCCTCATGTGTGCTTCGCATTGATACGTCACTCGACTCCATAGGACCCCAAGTGGCCCACAAAGACCCGAAAACGTCTATTTCCATACCCTTGGTCTACTGCGCATGCGCAGAATGCCGATATTTCAAACCCACACCCAGCCCATCGGATGCCCCCTCACATAGGTTTCACAATGATACCTCACTCGACCCAATCGGACCAATAGTGGCTCCCCTAGATTCCAAAACGTCTATTTCCATACCCTTGTTCTACCGTGCATGCGCAGAATGACGATATTTCAACCCCACACCCAACCCATCAGATGCCCTCTCACATAGGCTTCACACTGATACCTCACTCGACCCAGTCGGAACATTAGGGGCTCCCCTAGGCCCCAAAACGTCTATTTCAATACCCTTTGTCCACCGCGCATGCGCAGAATGACGCTATTTCAACCCACACCCAGCCTATCGGATGCCCCTTTATGAAAGCTTCACATGGATACCTCACTCGACCCAATTGGACCATGCAGCGTATTTGAAGTCTGGGGACTACTTTTTCTCCGCGGAAGCTTTTTTCCCAGCGACCGCATCATCGCTAGACCGTATCACCGCGGAGGAATACAATGTCAAAGGTTTCCGGAACTGTAGTGGTCAAAATTTGGCACACAGCCAATGCTGATGCAATCTATAACCTTGAGCTGGTGGCGCCCCCTGTCGGACGCTCCACGGAAATTAAGAGTTATCCCTCAAGTTTAAGTGCAAAGAGGTCAATGGAACCTTTTTTGCATGTATACTACTACTAACGTATGACTAATGATCGCCTTGTTTGGGATCGAAAAAAAACTTGCAGGTATCCAAGCTGCGTCCCCTGAAAATAAAAGTACTATTGATTATTTTGTTGGATTAGAGTCTTATGTCAAGAATGCTTTCGCCAAGAATGAGCATGTAGTTTCTATCTTTTTTTATGTAGAAAAAACTTATGATACTACCTGGAAATATGGGATTTTCAGAGACTTTCATACTATGAGATTAAGAGGTCGTTAACCATTTTGCATCAAAGTTTTTAAACAACAGACAGTTCCAAGTTTGCATGTCTGATCGTTTCGATCAAGAACAGGTTGTGCCACAGCGCAGCATTTTGTCAAATACTCTGTTTAATATCGAGATCATACCGCTTAGCCGAAGTTTTGAATAAATCCATTGACGGTTCACTTTTTGTAGATGATTTCAACATATCGTGTATGCAAGGTATGCACAACATTTAGAGAACGTTGCAGCTTTGATCCAGACTTCACGGCTTCACGTTCTTCAAGGCTAAGACAAATTGTGGACTATTTTGCAGCAAGTATAAACCTCATAAGGATCCAGAACTCATACGATGGATCTAAGATGAAGGTAGTAAAAGGAGTTAAATTCCTAGAGATCTTGTTTGATCAACGACTAACGTTTTATCTCATATAAAATGTCTTAAAGCTAAATGCACAAAAGCTCGTGATTTGTTGAAGGTGGATATAAGAGGGTAGATATAAGTGGGGAGGAGATGAAAAAACACTTCTTCATCTGACCGAGATACATCATTCTTTAGATGACGACTTTACAATGAATATTATGGATTAAGAATACTTATCAGCGATACGGATTTGATATTTTTGGAACATCATGATGCCTTGCCGGCATCAGTGAAAACTGTTGACCGCTTCTCTCTTGCAGGAAACAAGCCTATGTCTATGTATACTATGATTGTCTTTTTGAATTGGAATATGGAATAGGTCTTTGGATTATGGACGCGGATATTCTCTAATGGACGACGGCTGAATTATGAATGACGGACCAGACGCTTGAAATCTATATCGTTCTAAACTTGATCTTGGCTCAATGTTTTACAATGGCGCTTGCAAGTCCAACTTGGCCCTTTTAGATTCAATTCTACATCAGGGATTAAGGTTTTGTCTCGGAACGTTCATACCATCACTGAAAGAAAGTTTATATATTGAGGCAGATGAAGCTCCGATGGGTGAAGCTCCGATGGGTGAAGCTGCCACTGCAATATGTAACGAAATTGCGGTCGAATCGTTTAAATCCCGGATATAACTGTATTTGTAAGCCTCAAAATGCATATTTATATTCAAAGAAACCGGCTCTTATTCCACCCCTTGGAATTCGTATTAAATCATACCTTGTTGCAGCTGGTATTAGGCTTGATCAGATTTTGCCTAGAAAACTTTT